>NMUG010008331.1:0-11690 GCA_002855965.1 Monotropa hypopitys | reverse complement strand
TTTTATTCAAGCAAACAACTTGAGTTTTTTTGGCAACTTAAAAAAGTTGTACCAAACAGTTTTACAACTTATTTTAATTTATTTAAGTTAATAATCATAAAAGCTATAATTCAATAAGTTAAGTTATAAGTGATAGTAAACGTTGCCAGAATAATAAATGGAAAAGAAAGTCATATGAAATACATGTACTTCCAAAATGTGGTCATACAAGTATTTGGTACGTATGAGGTACCCTTATGGGTTTGTTAAAATGCCTTCCTTAGAGGCATTGGAATTTACGAAGAATAAAGATTCTGGGGAAATTTTTAGGGTGTTGATCCTGTCACAAATGTTTTTGCTTCTGCCCACAAAAATGTTTGTGGCAATATCAATTCCTATATGTTATTGATATTGCCACAAACATTTTTGTGGGCAGAATAAAAAATGTTTGTGGCAGAATCAATTGCCAATTTTTATTGTACCCTCATTGTGCTCCAAAGCCCTACCTCAATTTTTGTATCCTCTGGTGATCTTTTGACTATAATATGTTGTTGCTTACTTAAGACTTCTGCGTTGACTATAATATGTTGTTGCTTACTTAAGACTTCTGCGTAGCAAGCAACTGAAATTATACTAAGCCTCTATGAAGCAACTGAAATTATACCAAGCCTCTGTCTTCTTCAATGTTAATTTTTTTCTTGAACGTTCTGAATGATAGAAGAGCTTTGTGGATTCTATTGTCACCCTGCCACCTTACTCCAACTCGAACTGGTCCTGCGCTCAAAGAAAACAGTTAGAGGATCTCCCGCCTCTAGTGACCGGAAGGCTCTCCCATGACTAAGTTAGTCCTGATCGAAGAGGGAACTGTAAACCGTAAGCACGAGAGTGTGAGAGCAAAATGGCATGAACCATTCACCGGTGACTCGACTCCTGCTTATATATGTCTTCCTTCCGGGTTTCCAGCTTCTCGCTGGAAACGAGGTCTTCCTAGGACTTCTCGTCCATTCTCCTCGTGTCTGATGCGTGTCTGCTACATTTCTCGACAGGAAGGAATGCCTACACGCCCTTTGCTGTCCTTGGGAACTGGATGTTCTCTTCGGAAGGGGAAGTCTGACACGCGTGGACTCCTCGTCTGCCACCCCTTCTCGTACTGTTATACTGGATGTCGCGCTAGTGGATGTCGGCCGTACGGAGCCGACCTAATCCGCACACCGGACATTGCTGGTGCTGTGCTGGGTAACCGTTTTCCATGCCATGGGGATGCTGTCGCACTGGGTAAGCCTGATCCGCACAGCTGGTCTGCAAGCGGCAACGGCTAACTGTATCTTCCACGATTCTCTACGTGTCCCTAAACAATCTTCTTCCCAACCACTAGGGTGTGAGTCACTCTAGACCCACCTAACCCGTAACGCGGGGGATATTGGACACGCGGTAAGCTGTATCCAATGGAGATCTAGCAACGCCGCGCAGAATAGTTGGGTCCCGTATTGAACGGATCTTGATGACGTGGCACTATGTGGCCGTGCTGCCGCCGGAGGCTGGGGTAGTACCATTATACCCTTGACACGTTGATTTACCCCACCACAATTGCCCCTAGATATGACTGCTTTAGCCACACAGCGGAAGTGGGGCAGAGCTCCTGGGTTCCAAAATGCCGTCGTTTCAATAGTCGGATGTGTCCAATCGTCATTTTGCGGAGCGGCGCCTCATTAATTGCAGCAATTAATGGCTGGGCCCCACGCACACTGTGCGAGGCAGAGTGTGACCGTTGGAAAAGATGTTTTGCGAGTGCCGCTGTCTTCGAGAGGCGTGAGGGCGCGCCTATATATAAGTGGTCCTTGGCGTCACTTGAGACGCTCCTGCTTCGCATTCTAACTCATCTCGAACCTTCTGAAACTTCTTCTCTGCCTCCTTTCTGTGAAAGTCACGTTTCTCTGAATATGGGCTTCTTTCGAACGTTGGTTGATACCCCTGAGAGACTCGACGTTTTTAGGGTCGAGTATGGGATCCCTGACGATGTGGTTATCGAGCTAGCTCCCGCCGATTACAAAAGGGAGGGGGCCGATAGAGATACCCTCCACATCCGTCTGATCCATATCGTCGAGGGTGGAGTTCGATTTCCCCTCCACTCTCTTCTCTGCCATTTCCTCTAGTACCTAAATCCGACCCTGATGCATGTGACGGCCAACACAGTTTGGACTTTGATGGGCGTTGCTGCCTTGAACTATCTTACGGGTTCAAGGATGACCATTTGGGAGATTCTGTACCACTACACCATCAATCGCACTCATGGTGGTTCCTGGTACCTGAAGAGTCGTCTCAACAGGGCTAGACTGGTCGAGTGGCTTCCGAACACCGCCAAAGGGGACGCCGATGACTTCTTGACCGTGACTGGGAGCTGGGAGTTCTCCCCAGACTCGAAAAGGGATTATTCGGTTCTTCGCAGAGACGGAGCCCCTCGTGAGTTCTCTCCTTTTTCTTTTCCGTTGTTTCCTTGCTGCTTTCTCGTGGTAACTGTTTCTAACTTTTGTTTCTTGTTCAGCTGCAGATGCTCAAGTGAACCGCAATTCACTACACAACAAATTCTACAAGTCTAGGGAGGTGAGGAAGGCGCCTGATTTTCAGGATCCTTCTGGGGAGCTCATAGACAGATTCGTTGACAGACTCTTGGGTTACACCCCGCACTACAGAGGATACCGCGGTGCTCGGCGCCCTGCAGCTGGTCTTCAAAACGTCCCTCCTGCCCCTGCCCCTCTAGCCCTCGCAGTTGATATCTCGGAAGAAGAAGAGGAAGAAAGCACCGAAGAAGGAGAAGGAACCGCTGAAGAAGACAACACAGAGAGTGACGATCTTGTTGAGATCGATAGGTGGGGGGCACCTGCTGATCCTGATGATCCACTTGCTGCTGGTCCATCGACTCGGGAACCGCCAGTCTTGTACCTGAACGACGTCCTCTGCTCGGGTGGCTAGACGAGACATATATGTCTATTTTTTCTTTGGCTGATGTTGCGAAGAGAACTCTAGGAAGCCGTTCCCCCACTCCTCCGCGGGCAGCTGCCCAAACTGGTGACAAAGCGGTGATTCCACCGACTGCTACCCAGGTAACCCCCTCACTTCCTCCTCAGCTCCGCTCCATAGTCGCTACGGTGGCTGATCTGCCCCCACGTGTTGCTCCCAAATGTGGGGCTGATCTGCCAACAGAGACCACGACAGCGAAGAAATCAAAGAAAGATCCTCTAGTGGCCGCCCCAAAAGAGGTTGCTGCTGACCCTGCTAGGAGTTTTGCTGAGCCCTGGGATCCCGTCATGCTAAGGGACGATGGGGCTCCGGTGGAGAAAGGAAATCATGTCCTTGATGGAGCCAACGCCCGCGGATTGTGCCGCGCGGTGATGCTCCCTGTAGATGTTGTTGAAGAGCAAAAGTACAGCTCGCGGGAACTGTCCTGTCGTGCACTGGTGTACTCACTGAAGGTAAACTCTTGCTGATGTCCTAATTCTTTATTTGATTTTTCTATCTCTCGTTTTCTCATACTTGCTTCCTTCATTTTGAACTGGCGCTCCAATGCTCAACCGAGCTTGACTCTCGCGTCTCCTTCCTCCAGAATGACAACAAAAAGTTACTGACAAGCTGAATGTCCACACTGACCTTGTGCAAACTTTGAGGAAACAGCACGAGGAGGACAAGGGCAAGCTGGAGGCCTCTGCCGCCGAGGTGGCTCGGCTGAATGGATTCTTGGCGGATTCAGAGAAGAGATGGCTGAAGGGACTGGCGGATGCCCGGGATGAGCTGGAGACGAAGATCAAATCCTTTGACGCTGAGAGGAAGACCTTCGAGTCTGAAAGGAAAAACTTTGAGGAAGAGCGGGCATCTCTGAACAAGCAGCTGAAAGAGAGGAAGCTGGAGCTGGAGCAATCACAGAAATATGCCCTGGACTGCTACACCGCGGCCTACGACAATTGTGTGGAGGCAACCAAGGCAAACTACGAGCGGCAGTTCCAGGAACAGCTTCCAGAAATCAGAGAGGTGTTCTTTCCGGAGATTTGGAACCTCGCCTTGGATGCATGCGACATTGGGGTAGATTCCCCTTTGCGGAGAGAGCATCCCCTGCTCAGCCTGGATGCCCCTTTAGCTGCTTCTGGCTTCGCACTCCCTCCGACGCGTGTTGATGGGGCTTCTGCTTCTACAACAGTTGTCCCTCCCGCTGAAGTTAGTCTCCCAGACACCCCTGTTGCCGGACTGGTGGAGAAGACTAATGAGGAAGAAGCAGTGGAGAAACAAGCTTTACTTGTCCCTGTCTTTTTCTTTCTTTTATTTGCTATTTTTCTTTCATTTTCTTTACACTGTGCTTGTATCCGACTTCCTTTCAAGTAATGGAACGCTGCCTTTTCTACTTTGCTTTGACTTGTTCTTTTTCTGTAGTATAAGGTTTATCCTTGGGACCTTTGTTCCCTTAAGGATCTCCCCTAAAGTGATCCGCACTGTGGCACAGTGTCCTTGGAACTTACCTAGTTCCCTAAAGGACCTTACCCTGCTCAGCCGCACTGCAGAAGATGCATTTTTTGTTTATTCTTTCAACCCTGGATAATCTTGGGACTACTTGTCCCCTATAAGACGTTTTCCACAGGTTGTGGGCCTCTATTCGGCACTTCAGATCAGTTCCTTGGGATTTCTGATCCCATATCATGTTCTGATCTTAGGACAACTGGTCCAAGCATTCTGTGCTCGGGACCATTGTCCTGATCTGGTTTTGAGATCAGTTCATTGGGATTTCTGGTCCCCTATAAGGTTCTGATCTCGGGACAACTATCCCGAGTATTTTTTACCCAGGACCATTGACCTTTACTGGTTTTGAGATCAATTCCTTTGCATTTCTGGTCCCCTGTAAGATTTTGATTTCGGGACAACTATCCGTATTCTCTACCCAGGATCGTTGACATTTGCTGGTTTTGAGATCAGTTCCTTGGAATTTTTGGTCACCTGTAAGGTTCTGATCTCGGGACAACTATCTCGAGTATTCTCTACCCAGGACCATTGTCCTTTTCTGGTTTTGAGATCAGTTCCTTGGGATTTCTGGTCCCCTGTAAGGTTCTGATCTCGGGACAACTATCCCGAGTATTCTCTATCTAGCACCATTGCCCCTAGTAAGGAAATGGAGACCTGACAAACATCTGCTTCCTTACTCCAAGTAAGCTTCCGAACACTAATGACTGGATTTGAGTGAAGTTGGGATTTCATTGATAAACTCTGATACATTGTCGAAATGGAAATACTACTGAAAAAACTTCTTGAGGTTGGAGACATTTTAGGTGCGCGGGATCTCGCCTCCATCTAGATCCGTCAACCGGTATGCTCCCTGGCCTGCTTTCCCGATCACCTTGTAGGGCCCTTCCCAGTTTGGCCCAAGCTTTCCATCGGCTGGATCTTTGGTGTTGCCAAGGACCTTCCTCAGGACCAAGTCTCCAACTCCAAATTCTCCTGTGTGTACTTTTCTGTTGTAGAACTTGGCCAGTTGTTCTTGGTAGGAGGCTAGCTTGACCAGTGCCCTTTCCCTTCTTTCTTCTGCAAGATCCAGTTGTACGACCAAAGCATTGTCATTGCCCCTTGCTCTACTAGATCAGTGCGAATGGTGGGGATGTCAACTTCTAGTGGGATTACAGCCTCTATTCTGTATTCTAAGGAGAAAGGAGTTTCACCCGTGGATCTCCTGGGCGTTGTGCGGTAGGCCCATAGAACTAGTGGCAATTCGTCAACCCACCTTCCCTTGGCCTTATCTAGTCTTTTCTTGATACCGTTCAGAATTGTTTTGTTAGATGCCTCAGCCTGGCCGTTGCACTGCGGGTAACTGACTGAGGCGTAGAAGTTCTTGATCTTGTAGGTTGAACAGAATGTCTTGAACTTGTCTTGGAACTGGGTGCCATTGTCTGATATAATGGCATATGGGATTCCAAATCTGGTGATGATGTTCTTCCAGTTGAACTGCTTCGTGTTACGCTTAGTGATCTTGGCAAGTGGTTCTGCCTCGATCCACTTGGTGAAGTAATCGGTTGCCACGAGCAGGTACTTCTTCAATCCCTTTGCTTTTGGCATGTGCCCCACGATGTCGATACCCCACTGAGCAAAGGGCCAGGGACTCGTGAGGGGTGCTAGATTTGCTGAAGGAGAGTGTATGATGGGCGAAAATTTCTGTCAATTTTCGCAATTTCTGACATAGACCTTGGCGTCTTCTTGCATGTACGACCACCAATATCCCTGGGAGATGGCCTTGTGGCCTATTGAATGCCCTCCTGTATGACTGCCGCACACCCCCTCGTGGATTTCGAATAGAAACCGTTGAACAAGGTCAGGGTGTACACAACGCAAGTACGACCCTGTAAAATATTTTCTGTAGAGAATCTTCTCTGGAGAGAGTCAGTACTTGGTTGACTTGATTCTTATTTTGTGAGCTTCCTTCTTGTCCGCGTAGAGCTCATCCCGCACTAAGTAAGCGACGATAGTATCCATCCAGCTCGGGCCTCTATCCAGATCGAGGGTCTCATCTGAGTCCATCGACTGGATGCTCGGCTGGGACAGAGAATTGACACTCACCGTGCGGCGGAGCTCAGAAGGTACGGAGGAGGCCAGGCAGGCCAAGGCATCCGCGTGGCTGTTTTGTCTGGAGCTGATTTGTACCATCTCTGTCTTCTTAAATTGCTGGAGAAGCTTCTTGGCTAGGGCTGCGTAGGATGCCATTCTGTCGTCCTTAGTGGCATATTCTCCTGAAAGCGGGTTGATTACGAGCTGGCTATCACAGTGAATGAGCAGATCTTCAGCTCCGCACCTCTTCGCACTTTTCAGCCCTGTGATAAGTGCTTCATACTCTGACTCATTGTTGGAGGCCTTGAAAGAGAATCGGACTGACTGCTCTAGGGCCAGCCTTTCTGGGGAGAACAAGACTATGCCCACCATGGATCCTTTGTTGCATATTGTTCCGTCCACAAAGAGCTTCCACTGTTCCCCTCTGTGCCGCTCATCAGCGTCTGGAAGTGCGGGATGAACTGCACCTGGGTTTGGGGTGTCCGTGCGGGCTCGTGGGAGAACTCAGCCACGAAGTCCGCAAGAATCTGACCCTTAACCGCAGTGTGGGGCACATATCTGATGTCGTATTCTCCCAGCTCAACGGACCAATCCGCAACCCTTCTTGACAGGTCTGCCTTTCTCAGGACAGACCCGATAGGGTGGACGGTTGGTACCTCTATGGTATGAGCCAGGAAATAATGCTGTAGCTTCCTTGAAGTCATCACTAGTGCTAAAATTAACTTCTCCAAAGGAATGTACCTGGTTTCTGCATCCAACATGGTCTTGCTGACATAGTATACTGTCTTCTGCTGCCCTTACTCTTGCTTGATCAGCACGACACTCACTGCATGCTCTGAAACTGCCAAATAAACGATCGGCGTATCTCCCGGATTTGGGCGTAGCGATGAGCGGTGACGCGACCAAGTATTTCTTCAAACCCTGAAAAGCCTCTTCACATTCTGTCCCCCAAGTGTAATCTGTTCTCTTTCTTAAAAGCTGGAAGAAGGGTCTACATTTGTCTGATGAGCGGCTGATAAATCAGTTGAGCGCGGCAACCATCCCAGTCAGACGTTGCACCTCCTTGCTCCTTCCCGGACTTTGGAGGGTTTGCAATGCAACTATCTGATCGGGGTTTGCCTCTATGCCCCTCAGAGTCACCAGATGTCCTAAGAATTTTCCGGAGCTTACCCCAAAGGCACATTTGGAGGCATTTAGCCTTAGCTTAAAATCTCTGCGTATTTGGAAGGTACGACAAAGGTCTACTAAGTGGGAGATCGTGTCCTTGGACTTGACCACCATGTCGTCGATATAAACCTCCATACTCTTACCCAGCAAGTCTTTGAACATGAGAGTTGCCAGCCTTTGGTATGTCGCCCCGGCGTTGCGCAGGCCAAAAGACATTACTCTGTAGCAGTACAATCCTAAAGGCGTAATGAATGATGTCTTCTCCTGATCGGGCTCATACATAGCGATTTGATGATAACCTCTGTAGGCGTCCAGAAAGCTCATTCGCTTGTATCCCGCTGTGGAGTCCACCAGTTGATCAATTTTCGGCACGGGAAAGTTGTCCTTCGGGCAAGCCTTCTTTAGACTTGTGAAGTCAACACATACTCTCCAGGTTCCATTCTTCTTCTTGACCACAACAGTATTGGAGAGCCACTCTAGATAGTAGACCTCCCTGATAGCTTTAGCCTGGATAAGTCGATCGACTTCCTCAATAACTACTTCTGAGTGCTGTGTGGTCGATCGTCTTCTCTTCTGCATTACTGGCTTGTGGCAAGGATCAACGTTCAGCCGATGACATATTATGCTCGGCTGTACCCATGGCATTTCCTGTGGGGTCCACGCAGATACATCGATGTGGTCCCGCAGCACCCGGACCAATTCGACAACATCTGTCTCGGGGAGTTTATCCCCGATCAAGAAATACCGTTCCTCGTCAGTCTCGTGGACGGGAACCTTTCTTAGGTTCTCGACCACACGGGTGGAGGGGTCCACGTCCACATCCTCCAAGACAGGTTGATCTGGGACTTTAATGGATTTTACCTGTTCGGCATTCGGGCTGGACTTGATGGAAGCCATGAAGCAGTTTCTGGCAGACTTCTGGTTTCCTCTAATGCTCTCAATTCCCTTGGGCCCGGGGAATTTGATAGTAGAATGGATGACCCCCATTTTGTGCATCCAAGTGCGCCCAATGATGGCGTTGTAAGTTGATAGCACATCCACCACCAAGAACTTCGTATCCACGGTCACCTTCCCCGCTCGGACAGGAAGGGTGATGACTTCCAAAGGCCATACCGCCTCTGCGCTGAATCCGATGAGTGGAGTCGTGGTTGACTTGAGGTCCGCCTGGGTGAACCCCATCCTTTTGAAGGCCTGTAAATACAGGATGTCGTTGGAACTGCCCTGATCCACCAAGATCCTTTCAGTATCATATCTGTTAATGTTGAGGGTGATTACCAATGCGTCGTTGTGCAGGAAGACAACCCCATCCAAGTTCTCCTCCGAAAACAAAATCTGAACAGGTTTCCCGCACTGCTCCCTCTGGCGCTTCTGCCCGAGCTGCAGAACATGGTGCTCGTGGCTTTTTTTCTTTTTTTGTGCGCGAGACTCAATATTGGAATTCGGCTCTATGGCTCCGTGGATCATTGTGATGGTACCAAGTGTAGGTAGGTCCTCATATGAAGAATTGTCGCACATCTCCACCCGTCTAGGCCTGACGTCCTGTCTGGGCGATGTACTTCTTCAGATGACCTGCCTCCACGAGGTCTTCCAAAAACCGTTTGTAGATCTGGCATTGTTCGGTCATGTGACCAAACTCTCTGTGATAACTGCACCCGAGTCCCGTCGCCTCCAGTTCGGCTTGGTTTCCTCCTTGCTTGACTGACCCCAGAAAGGCTCGTCCTTCAGGGGATGAACCATTCTGTAGATAGAAGTATTGAACTTTGTTCTGATGGCTTTGTAGGCTTCAGGGCCTGGTCGGGGCATCCTGTGAGCATTCTGCAGAGCGGTCTCAGCCTCCTCTTCCTTCTCGGAATGAGATTGCTGGGATGCCTTCCTCTTTCTGCTCCTCTTCCTGCCGACAGAATCCACCACATGGGTCCGGTGCGATCTGTTGGCCTGACGACCTGCCTCTACGAGGGCTTCCTCTTCCAGTTTTGCGTGTTGTTCCACCCGCTCCATCAGTTCAGGAAAGGTCTCTACAGGGTCCAGGGTCAGGTACTCCCTCAGCTTCTCACCAAAGGAGAGCCCTAACCTGAACATAGATACTGCCTGACGCTCGGTGCAGTCCTCAACCTCATTGTAGGTGTCAACATACCTTCCGACATACGCCCTAAGAGTCTCGTCCGAACGTTTTCTCAACGCCGCCAGAGAGTCGAAGTGCTTTGGCGCAGCACGGCTGGTCATGAACCTACCCACAAAGGTCTCGGCCAACTGCTCCCAGCCACAGATTGATCTGGGTGCTAACTTGTGATATCAGTTGAGAGCTGTCCGGCCTAGACTGGATGCGAACATCCTGCAATAAAGGCTCTCGTCTCCTTCATGCAAGATAAGGGACTGCTGAAAGTCCTTGAGATGTGCTACAGGGTCCGTCCTCCCATCATACTTCTGGAAATTGGGAAGGCTGAAACCTCGGGGGATCTGGTAATTGCTGATTTCCCTGGAAAGAGGGGTGGAGGTGATCTGCTGTACAACCTTTTTCGCAGTCTCCTGGACCGTTCCCCGGCCCTTAAGACGCTCATCGAGCCACGTCCTCATATCTTTAAAGTTTGCCGACGCAGAGTTGTCCGGGACTGAATTCTGTGGCCTTCCCGTGCGCTCAACCTGTACGGGAACCCTTGGACGAAGCTGGTCCCTGAGGTCCTGCACGTGGGGTATCGATTGCTGCTGATGCGAGTTGCCCTCGCGGCTGCTCGTTCTACTCTGGTTTTCGCTAGGCTGGGGGGATCCCGAGCTACCCTACGCCATTCTCGGGACGAGGTGGACTCCTCCTTCCTCTGCTGTTTTGCTGGTGGGTCCTTCCCGTTCCTTCTGGCACCACCACCTGGTTCTAGAAGGGCGAGGGGGGTCCTTTCTCGCCTGGCTTGTTTGAACCTCTGAGTGCCTCCGTTGATGGCCAACATATTTTTGCTTTTCCTCAGTTTGTTTGGACAGCCTTGCTACTTGTAACTCCAAGCGCTGGATCGCGTGATTCTGGTTCCTGATGATCTCAGCCAAGTCCTCGTCTCTGATCGACTTGGACCTAGTTGGCGACACAGTGTACTCGGAGCGAGACCTGTTGTCTCCTTTCTGGGAGTGTTCCATCTCCCTGTCGTTGCAGCGTGGATCTTCTGAGACGTCGTCCTGGATCCTCATTGGGCCTCTGGCAGGGATTTTATAGGTCCCTTCTAGGCTAGGAACGCCTCCACGAGTATCCAAGAGACGCGATTGATTGTTAGTGATTTTTCTCGGTGCCGGAGGAGGGTCGGAAAGGGTGGCTACTAGATTCCTCCCCTTCCCAGACTCCTTTCCGACAATGCTAGGTGTTTCTTTTCCATGGTTCACCATCTTTTTTCGACTGGTTCCGAGCTCTAACTTGCTTTTCTTGCTTTCGTGGGTGGATTTCCCACAGACGACGCCAATTGTGCGAGGGTAAAATGAGCTTACACTACCCTTGTCGGTAGAAAACTGCTTTTCTGGATTCTATTGTCACCCTGCCACCTTACTCCAACTGGTCCTGCGCTCAAAGAAAACAGTTAGAGGACCCCCCGCCTCTAGCGACCGAAAGGCTCTCCGATGACTAAGTTAGTCCTGATCGAAGAGGGAACTGTAAACCGTAAGCACAAGAGAGTGTGAGGGCAAAATGGCATGAACCGTTCACCGGTAACTCAACTCCTGCTTATATATGTCTTCCTTCCGGGTTTCCAACTTCTCGCTGGAAATGAGGTCTTCCTAGGACTCCTCGTTCATTCTCCTCGTGTCTGATGCGTGTCTGCCACATTTCTCGACAGGAAGGAATGCCTGCACGCCCTTTGCTGTCCTCGGGAACTGGATGTTTTCTTGGAAAGGGGAAGTCTGACACGCGTGCTGTCGCACCGCTCTCTGGCTGACCGACACGTGGACTCCTCGTATGCCATCCCTTCTCGTACTGTTTTACTGGATGCCGCGCTGATGGA
>NMUG010008330.1:0-11691 GCA_002855965.1 Monotropa hypopitys | reverse complement strand
GAAGGAATGAAAATGTGCCGGTTGAGGAACCAGTTCAAGCTGAGATGACAGACACACAGAGAATATTAGCTGCAATGGCTCAAGAAAGAGAGGAAAGGGCAGCATTTATGAGATGGCAGACACAACAAGCTAACACAGGTACTGGATTTCTGGAGAGGTTTAAAAAGTTATTCCCTACTGAGTTTGAAGGATCTATAAAACCTATAGATGCTGAGAATTGGTTAAAGAGTGTGGAAAGAGTCTTAGTGGCAATGGGTGTGGAAGATGATCAATGACGATCTCCAAGGATACTACAAGACCATTAATGTAACGACCCGCTCCCACCCTGCACAATATTGTCCGCTTTGGCCGCCAAGTCCCAGTGGACTTCCCAGGGGGTCACCCATCCCTGGACTACTCCAGGACGAGCACGCTTAACTGGGATGTTTCAATGGGCTTTAGCACGGCTTTAAAAGGCCTTGTGCAAGGTAAGTTCATGATCTATTATTTGTAGTACACACAACTTACATCCACCAAGCGATGTGGAACTTGTCTACTAACCCGGATCTCCCCTCCGGGACTGCAGGTGACACCTTAGACTGGGTTGTCACAATCTCCCCCACTTGGACCACATGTCCTCATGTGGGGTCAAGATTTTTCTCCTGGTCCCACATTTCTGGTTGGTGCAGGCCCTAATACCATATGTAACGACCTGCTCCCACCCTGCACAATATTGTCTGATTTGGCCGCCAAGTCCCAGTGGACTTCCCAGGGGGTCACCCATCCCTGGACTACTCCAGGACGAGCACGTTTAACTGGGATGTTCCAATGGGCTCGCCCGCACGGCTTTAAAAGGCCTTGTGCAAGGTAAGTTCATGATCTATTATTTATAAACACACAACTTACATCCACCAAGCGATGTGGGACTTGTCTACTGACCCGGATCTCCACTCCGGGACTCCAGGTGACACCTTAGACTGGGGTGTCACAATTAATGCCCCTACAACTTGAATGACGATCTCCTACGCTCCCAACAAACACAAGGCAAGGTTCTTCCACCACCAAATTGACTCCGTAAAACTTCATGCCAACAAACCTTAGGAAAGTTTAAGGGGGGGGACTAGCAAGGGGAAACAACACACACACATGTTAGGAGAAGAGATTTACCCACCGGAAGCTACACAACTTGAAAACCCTAGATGAGTGATTCTTCACAAGCCCACAAATCGAGTATACCACGGGAATGGCCTCGGGGTCCTCTCCGACGTTAATGCTTGATGATTCTCTTGATTCTCCACCAATGCTCCACAAATTTAGAGAGAAAGAAGAGAGAATTGAAAGGGAAATAGAAGGAAGGTAGAGAGAGGGTAAGAAATGTGTTCTGGACACATACTAGGGCTATCACACCATTTATGGTGTATAATGACCCTGAAGTGACCAAAATACCCCTCATTAACCTTCATAGAAAAGATGCCCCAACGCCCGTAACCGGTTATGCAAAAATGCGGGCTACCGGTTACGCTACACTCTGTGGGTCAGACACCACCCCCGTAACCGGTTACGCAACCATACGGGTTACCAGTTACACTACTCTGTGGGTCAGACACCACCCCCGTAACTGGTTACGCAACCATACGGGTTACCGGTTACACTACTCTCTGTGCTGACACCAAAACTGCAGCCAGGGTATTTCGGGCCTAACTTCCTCGTCCGAACTCCGATTTGGACGATTCAAATTGCGTTGGATTCACAATTGAATTCTCTACGATAATGATGAAGAATATATTGAATTTCTAAAACGACATAAGATCATAATGGGCCTTGAAGGCCCTCGGCATATTGCCGGAATAACTTGTCACTACACCAATCTCAAATCGGGGACTCTCACTACCCCGAACCATTGAATTTCGTCGAATGGGACCCGATATCAACCATAATAATATTTATGAAATTATTTAAAATTCTAGGTCGCTACAGAAACTAACCAGGAGGTGAATCAAAACTTTTAGCCTATGAGTAAGAATTTTGGATAAAACATTGTAAGTAGAGTTGCAACAGGAGACAGGACTATAATCAGGAATGGATCTTGGGTTTGAAAATTTGGGGACCAAAGCAATGCCAGTAGCATTTAACCCACCCATATGACATCCTTAACAACAGTATTCCAAGCCTCGTTAAACAAACAAGCAGTATAGCCATCTGGTCCACGATTTTGTCATCACATAGGGAGAAAGAGTGTCCTTAATCTCTGCATGAGAGACCTCGGCTGCAAAAGCAATCTGAGATTCAGGAAGGCAAGGGGAAGTAATCTCAGTAACTCTAGTAAGGCTGTCCAAAGGGGTAGGAACAGAACCAAAAAATCCCTCTGAAGTAATCCATGATGTTCCTCTTAACATCCTCCTATTTTTCATGTCTAACCCTCTGAGAAATTGAAATGAAAAGGAATATTGTTTCTAGCAGTGTGGAGCATGACCTTTTTATGGAAATAACTTGATTAAAAATATGTATTACTGGTGCATTTTTTATAACTGCTGGGGTGCGCCAATAAAAAAATGTATTTTATAGTTCTAAGGCATGTATTACATGTAATAATTCCACATAAGATAAAGGAAATAGTTAAATGAATTAGATGATTAAGAATCCAACTTAAAAGCCACAATTTACTGCCAAACTTACAGTACGAACCAGAGTTCAATGTCGTCAAAAATATACTTAAGATCATAGTTATTTAAGGCGAGAGGGGCTCTGACGCGCAAAGATCTCGTGGGGTCTAGGAGCGAGGCAAGGCTAACGGATCATAGAAACAAGGCGCACCTATAATATATATACACTAGTGATAGCCCGTGAAGATGGCACAGGGCGATAGAATAGAAAGCGCAACACAATACCTAAGGGTACGATGAAACTTCGGGTGTTAATAGTGCCTTCGGTAATAATTCGTGCATTCGGCACTCATGATGAGAGACAACACTCGATCCGTATTTTTGGTATAGCCCGTACCGATGGCACGTGGCGACAGAATAGAAAGCGCAACATAATACCTAAAGGTACGACGAAGCTTTGGGTGTTAGTAGTGCCTTCAGCACTGATTCGGTACTCATGATGAGGATGGCACTCGATCCGTGTTTTCGGTATAGCCGGTACAGATTACCCATGCCGATGGCACGAATTATTAGAAAATCTTAGTAAATTAATAGTACAATTGAAGACTAACACATAATACAACTATTTATTTATTTAAAATTTTAATTATTTTAGAAGTTATACCTGATTAGCTGAATTATAATAATTTTCCTTTCCCTTTTCTTTGCATGTCGAAGTGGCAATTGACTTTCCCTTATGTGAATTCAATTGCAAATTGGTGTTTTGTGTTTAATACAGTAGCAAGTTGGTGTATTGTATAATACAGTAGCAAGTTGAATCTATTCTTCTGTAGCAAAAACCAAAACTCAGAAAAAAATAAAGTAGCAAAAATAAAAACCCAACAAGTTGGTGTTGAATCAAACAAAGACAACTCAGTAAATCGAAACATCCCAGCAAGTTGGTTGCGAGTACAGTTTGCATAAATCACCAAAATCGCGAGTATAGTTTGCAATTGCATAAAGCGCAATTGATTTGTGTGAGTACAGTTCGCAATTGCATAAATCACCAAAATTGCGAGTACAGTTGCATAAATCACCATTCCAAAAATCTGTAGCAAAAATCAAAACTCAGAAAAAAAAATACGATAGCAACCCAGCAAGGTTTGCGCAAACAAAGACAACCTAGAAAATCGAAATTTCAGAAAATATCCCAGCAATTTGGTTGCATATACATTAAATCGAGAGTACAGTTTGCAAGGTTTGCGCAAACAATTGCATAAATCGCAATTGTTTTGTGTGTATGTAAATATGCGAGTACAATTGTATAAATCACCAAAATCGCAAAATTGCATAATAGGCGAGTACATTTCGTTGCACAATTTGCGCAAACAATTGCATAAATCGAAATTCCAAAAAACATCCCAGCAAAATTGATGTTTTTTGTTCATACAGTAGTTTGATACATACAATAGTTTGATGCATACAGCAGTTCGATTGTTGTTCTGTGTTCATAAATCAAATTGGTGTTTTGTGTTCATACAATGACATAATTTGATACATACAGTAGTTTGTGCATATAGAAATCGAAAAAATCACAAAAGAGCAAAATTTTGATGACACTATAAATGCATATTTGTGTTCTGTGTTCTGTGTATGTAAATGCAGAACACCAAAATTTTGGAGATCCTGTGCGAACGATTTGGAAACGGACTGTAACTTGATGAGGACCAAATTTGGTCTGCACCCAGCGAGATTATTTGGGTTTTGGGGTTATGCAATTGCAAAATTTGGGGTCTTGACGATTTGACTGCAATTGCAAAATTTGAGTCAAAACAGTCTGTGACTTGACGATTTGACTGCAATTGCAAAATTTGAGTCAAAACAGGCTGTGACTTGACGATTTGGAAACGGGTTGTATGCGTGATGAGTGTGTGTGTGAGAGAGAGAAATCACCTTCGTTAAACTTGAACGTGAATGATTTCGTGGGGGCTTTTGAAGCCGTCGGTGTGAGCGTGAACACAACGATACAAACGAAGGCAACAGAGATGAGGTCCGCAATGAAAATCACATATGATACAAACAGCAAGCGATACAAAAATCACCTGCGATACAAACAGCATGCGATATAAGTAAATACAAATCGCCTGCGATACAAAAATCGCCTGCAATACAAACCTGCGATACAAATATGCGATTGAAAATTAGCCCATTGAAAATCACCTGCGATACAAAAATTACCTGCGATTGAAAATAACCAGCGATTGAAAAGATGAGGTCCGCAGAGATGAGGTCCACAGAGATGTCGTTGTGTGCGTAAGCGAAGGCGGCAGTAGAGAGGAGGAGGAAGGCGACGGAGAGGAGGAGGGAGGCCGAGAGTTGAGAGGTCGCAGAGAAGGAAAGGTCGCGGAGGTTTACGAGAGTGATTACAGTAGAGAAGTTTCCTAAATCTCGGGAGTGATTACAGAGAGGAGAGGAGGGATTTGATTACGGGAGTGATTACGCGGAGAAGGAAAGGTGTATGAGGATACATTGAGCGGGAGTGATTACAGTGACATAGATTTGGAAATTATTTGTATTTCCAAAATTTCGATGTGATTGTTTCCTATTTGTGTGTGATACAAAGAGAAGCAAATTTTATTTGTGTGTGTGTCAAATCTGGCCATTCAACCACAATGAAGATTAGATCTAACAGACGAAAATATAAGGCAAAATGTGTGGGGGCCCACACCGTTGTATTTTGTATAATAGATATATTATGTGTATGCATATTATATAATGTGTATAATCTATACGTATTATATATGTATATAATATATGTATATAATATATGTGTATAATCTATATGTATTATATATATATAATATACAATAATATAGTATATATATATAAATATAACCATGTTGTATATGAGTGTATATATATACATTTATATATTTATATTACAAAACAAGGAGGTGTGACCCCCACCAACTGCCACGTCATATTTTTTGTGACGGTCGGGATTGATTCAATTCAACAGTCCAAACTCTTTTCTTTTTTAAGCTTGCTTTGAAGCCCCACGTGAATAATCTGAACCATTGACAAATTTTTAAATAATTTTTAAGTAACTCTGAAAAAAATACCGCAATCGGATAACTATAAGTGTTTCATTCAATAATTGTTGTTTCATTCAAAAGTTTTAGGCATAACTTTTGAATCATCTTGAATGAAGCACTTACATTTATCGAATGAACTAATTTTTTTCAGGGACACTCATTATTTTAAAATTTATCAATGGTTCAGATTATTTATGTGGGGCCCCAAGGCACGGGTCCACACCTCCGTTGCATTGTGCCATAGGCACGGGCAAACTCTAGTACTTACATATGGTAGGGTTAGCATCACTAGAAGCTAAGATAGATAAAATAGATTACGTGATTTGAACATATCTAATTTGACTCGTTGATGCGATAGTTAGGAGGAGTGATATGGTTATGGTAAATGATAGAACTAAGAAAAAGGGTAGACCTAATTTGACTTTAGAAATAGTAGTTTGTAAGGATATAAGTTTAATAGATATAACAAAACACGATGCACTCGACAGAGTGCATTGAAAAACACGGATTCATGTAGTCGATCACAATTGATTGGGATTTAAGGCTCGGTTTGGTTTGGTTATATATACTTACATATAATAGATTGTATACAAGCAGAATTATATATACAAATATATATAAATCGAACAAAGACTTATAAAGGGAGCAACAATCGATTGAGAGAGAGAGAAGTCGAGCAATAGAGATACCTTGTGAGCAACAATCGATCAAAGCAACAAGAAAGTGAGAAAGCAGCAGTCAAATGAAGACAGAGGGAACGAAGGGAGAGAAAGAAGCAATGATACATTAGGGTTTGACCATTTATGCTTTATGTGCAAAGAGATGCGTCTTTTTTGCACCGCGCGCCTAGGCACGGGTTGCGCCTCATTCCTCTTCAGTTGCACTCTGCGCGAGACACACCTCGCGTCTCGTGCCTAGCCGCACGTCTTAGTGCGCCTTTTACAACTATGTTTAAGATGCTTAATAAATTGAGCAGGTTTCAGCAATTTTCTTTCCTTACCCTACTTTTTCCTCGAAATCCAAATGCAGCCTCGATGGAATAATTCTTCTATTTACAAGTATAAGAAAAACTTCTTCCAAAATCCTCCTCCCCATCCTGTCTTTCTCCCCATCTTCATTTCGTTCTTCATCAATTTCTAACCTTGTGTACATAACTTAAGTTTAGAAAACCCATTGGTTGCAATATGTTCAGGAAAAAAAAACCTAACTTGCCACATCAGAACGTCAACAAACTCCCTCGCTGATTGCATTCCAATGTAAAAGGGGATAAGCTTAATCGATAAAAGTCTTCCATCATCAAATGATATTGTTCAAGTCTGTGTGGGATCCCAAATGGATCATGTCCGAGCAAAGCCACTAATTTGTACCTTTGTCCAATAATTAACTGAAAGGCAATAATTCGCCATAATAGCTTTCAGTAACTTACTAATTAACTGAAAGCTGATTTCACATATTTTCCCTCTATGTTCAATGCCGTTAAGAGGTACAGCATTAACCAAGAATTATGGTTCAAAACTGATCAATTTAAAATTAGCTCAATGGGTTTGGGGTCCTTTGCAAAAGGTTCTCCGAGAATCTCGTAGAGACAAATAGTCAAGTGATTAACTTCCAACTAGAACAAAGAACAATGTAAATTCATGCGATCAAAATCAATTGTATCAACTTACCAAGGATGAATTGACATGCCTGGTACGGCCGAGGAGACTGACACAATGATAGAATAGTTGCCTCAGCTGCTGCTGGATTGACATTAATCTGTTAAAAGATTAACCAATAGGTTTTTATTTGCACGTGCACGTCCATAGCTTCATGTCGAGAGACATGTACGCATTTATGTTTGTGCGTTTCATAGGCACGTCAATGTATATAGTAAAGAACAAATGAACACATATGGGCATGGAAATTATAACTTTGCAAATAAAGGACTTCAAACCTTATGGGAATACAGGAAAGGTGAATTAAAACAACTAATTTGAAGAAAATGCAAAACCTGTAATTAGATATTTACAGATAATTTTGCATTTGGCCAGGGGATCCAACAATCCCATATGCATTCTGTGACTTTGATCTCGATGTCTCATGAAGAAGGGCAACAAGGTGCAAGGTGCATATAAAGAAGCCTATATGTTGAACAGATACTGAAATTTTAGATTTTAAGTCAGAAGTGTGAAATACGACTTTTACCTACCAAGTACTACTCATTGCCCATTTATGAAGTAAGGTAGGACAGATGGTAAAACATACGCAACACGACAATCCGGATCAGGAAGAATGTTGCAGGGGATTAGAAGAACAAGATTTGAAAGACCAAAGAACAATATTTTGTGGATGCATTCCATAACTAATCCAAAAAAACAAATGCTTTTGAAATTGGAAGCAACTTACTATCTACAAATTGGCAAGACCATACTGATATTGGCTGCTGTGCCTATGTATTCCATTATGGCTGGTGTCACAGGGTCAAACCGACAATGAATTTTTTACTGCGACTGCACCAAGTTTTCCCAGCACTTGGTCTCGGTCAACAGTGTTTACACACACATACGAGATATAAACTATTGTCTAGAACACACAAGACTTACAGAAACCCGTTCCAACCTTTTATTACTCCAGCAATACCAAGGAAAGCACTTGTGAATCTAGACAGAACATTCCTCTTTGCCTTGGACCTTAACATGTCATGCCTATATATAGGCTTACAACCAAAAATGTGCTAAGAATGGGATCATGGGAAGACCCATGATCTGAAGTTGACACCCGCAACAACCCTCGGGTTGTGCTGGAACAGCCAGATGCTATCAGCACATGGAAAACATAACTGTCATTAACTGTTGGGGACCATAGTTATCAGAATCATACGATTCACGATACATATCGTACGATTCGAGTCGATACACCAAACTATCGATTCGTATCTGTAGGTGAATCATTGGAAAGCAAAAAGTTTACGATTCACGAAACGTATCATGCGATTCAATTCGATATACGCGAAACGATTCACTTTATCAACATGTTTCACTTGCAAAAGGAGTTATTTGAAGTGATCAAGTGAGCTATTTAAGATTCTTTTATTATTTTCTCATAACATTATTTTGAAATGGTCTTTATTACATAGGTATAGATAGACTTGAATGGTATAAAATATAGACGTTATAGATATTTTTAAAGTTAAGAATAGTGTAATGTGTATACAACCTGTGGTGACTGGGAGTCCGGATAGTACCTCGGGTCCTTCGGATGCTGGCCGGATGGCTGGATGGGATGAATGCTTCGGCTGGATGTGCGGTCACCTATAAGAGAAAAAGGAATCACCTGCTTGGCTCCTGCAACCACAAAGGTCAGTGCTCACCGGTCGGCAGCGACCGAGAGGGGCCTCCGATGGCTAAGTCAGCAACGGTAAGGGAGAGGAAACTGTAAACTCAATGAAGGGTCGGAGAGATACCAGAGAGCTATCTGTCCCCCTCGTGAACAGTGCTTTGAGGGGGTTTATATAGGCGTGCTGACTTTGGGGCCAAGAATGCAAGCGTGCGATGCACACGGGCGGGGGGCTGAGTGCTGACGTTAGCCCTATGGTGATAATGGGCCGCTGAACCGACCCAAGCCACGTCAGCAGTTGTACGGCCAACCCGAGTGCCACCTGCCGAAGGTCATCGTTCACTGCTGCTGCCGATGGTGGACCCCTCCGGTATAGGACCGTCCGTCGGTGGAAACTGTTCCTTCTCCCAGTGGGGAGTGGAAACGCTGAGCTTCCTTGACGTCCGGATGGGTTTGCCGGAGGTTGAAGGAAGCCGCACAGCCGGACCGGCCTGGCTCCTTCGGGTGTCCGGTGAGATTGCTTAGATATCTGAAGAGCACATGATGGACCGCCGGTCCTGCCCTTCATTTGCAGTGTAAGGCCAGAGGTCCGTGAGGCCGACGGCCCTGGATTACTCTGGGTTGGATGTACTGGATCCGAATGGGGTAAGACGATCCGGATGGTGGGGTCCGGCCCAAGACGGTGAGGGTCCGGCTACCACACAACCATATATAGATTTTTATTATATCCAATTTCTCTTAGCTTAATTAAAAAATCCAAAAAATTATTTTCTTCTATGATGTATCGTAGATTCTTGTTTTTATAAGTTCGTACATGTATGGATCAATAATAATAACAAAATAATGTATGCAATAGAGGGAGACCGAGACAAAAGATGACATAGTAATCTCAAAAATCTTAAAAGATGACATAATAATTTATGCTAAGATTACACTTGTGTCACGCTTCATCCCTGATAACTGTAAAGCCAGTTATTCAAAGATGACACATGGCGACAGCATCTACTAAACACAAATCACTACACGACAACTGAAATAAAAACTATGATCTGATTATAAATCTCAGATGATACAGACTCAAATAAATAAAAAAACACTGGGCACATGGCCGATACAACTCAATTCCAACACAACCTTGAACAACTACTACAACTCTGAATAAAAGAAAGCAGACTCAAAGTGAGAGCTAAACATCCTCTCAAATAGATAAAAGAGTAAATAAAAGACTCATAGACGCCTCTGCTACTAACAACACCAAGACTCAACTGTTGTACTGGACTGAACTGTGGACTCTAGCCTCCAATATCTAAAAAGAAGAACACAAACGTGCATCAGCGACGACGGCTGGTGAATACTTAAATGAAAAGCATAAAGAAAAGAAGCAAAATAACTAAGGATCGCCATCTTTTAAAACATACACACCATTTCTCAAAACCACTTCCTTTTATAAAAACACCCTTTTTCTACTCACACAACACTTTTTAGAACACATTTCTTATATTTCTCAAAACATCTTCTATCTCTTTTACTCAACACAAAACACCTTTTAGGTTTCTTTGATAATCACCATAAAATCACCCAATTAGGGAAAACACCAACTCAAGTACTCAAAAGATCAAATAGATCTAAACACCACACCACATTTTATTAACTCACACAATAATAGACAAGGGTCATTAAAGTCCGGTGACCAATCGTTAAGTCAGATCTGATACTCTGGAATCATTCTCGGATAAGCAACAAGTAATGAACCATGGGCCACTACACCAGCCCCAGTGGTAAGGACTAGCACATTTATCTCTAGGTGCGATATATATATATATAATATCACTGTATCTCATGTGTACCACCTATGCATAATGATCCATAGACCGACATGATCTATAGCAAAGCTATCAAAGCACTCCAAAACACCATTTTATATTTACAACATCTTTCCCTTTTCTTTTAACAAAACACACTTTTACACAACACCATATTTCCCTTTTGAAATTCTCATTTTACTCCACACTTCATTTTACTCAAAATCGTATTCTTTATTGAAATCCTCTTTAACTAACACCAAAAACACTTCATTTCTTAACCCATCTTTTTAAAAACATCTATAATATATAGCTCAATGATCATCTCAAATTTCATTTTACTTTAAAATCCATAACTCACCCCATTTTAATATGGGACAGGTTCCATGGACACTCTTATTTAGACACTAAAAAAGACACGCAATGATTTCTCTCTCTTCTGTATTTCACTGCAATGATCCAAACCATTCATGATATTTAGATTGGTAAAATAGTATATCCTGCAAAAATTCAGCTCAATCGGATATCAGTAATAGCTCGATCTAAACAGTTTTGCAAAACACCAGTTCCTGTCAAGCTTTCTGTAAAACTGTTAAGATCAAGCTCTTACTGATATCCGATTGAGCTGAATTTTTGCAGGATACACTATTTTATCATTCTAAATATCATGAACGGTTTGGATCGTTGCAATGGAATATAGAAGAGGGGCGTGTCTTTTTTAGTGTCTAAATAAGAGTGTCCATGGAACCTGCCCCTTTTAATATATATGTGATCTATAGGATTTATCACATTCTCAAATTATTTCCAAAACACAACACGTTTAATACTATTAAAAGTACTAACTTATTTTAATTTATGAATTTCATGAAAATACTCACCTTTGCCGATAATCCAAGACTCCTAATAGCTCCTCGAACA
>NMUG010008329.1:0-11693 GCA_002855965.1 Monotropa hypopitys | reverse complement strand
AATGTAATTTTGAGTTGGCAAAAGTGTTATATTTTTTAAATAAGATATATTTTTGCCGATGCCAAATCATATTGTTAATAGTTTTAGAATTGTAGATGTAATATTGTGTTGGTAGAAGTGTTGTCTTTCCAAATAAAATGTACTTTTGCCTATACAAAGTCATGTTGCTAATAATTTTAGTATTGCCAATGCAATCTTTCATTGGTAGAAACAACATATTTTTTTAAATAAAATGCACTTTTACCGATGAGAACTCGTGTTGCCAAAAATATTAACTTTTGCCAACAAAGGGTTTTGCATCGGCAAATCTCATTCTCGACATGTCAATGGCGATAGATTGCCAACAATAAGGCCTTTTATCGGCAAAAATCTTTGTCAATGCAAAAACACATTTGCCAACGTACCATGATGCATAGGCGTAGTTTAATCTTGTTTTAGTTTCTCCCCTAATATGCTATTTCTCTCAGATAAGGAGCGAGTGTGCATTGACTAGGTTTTTCATTCCATTTTCCTTTCTTGTGGATCCATTGCACTCATCTTCACATTGCTACTTTCTTGATTGTCCCACTCTACACTGGTCAGTTGAATCAATAATCGATTTCAAAATTGGTGTGGTCCACTCTAAAACCCAGAAAAAATCATAAAACCGGTTTAGAAATAAAATTTTTTGTGTTGACACACTGGTTGAATGGGTCAAAAACCTGTACAAATTGGTCAATTTTTATTTTTTTTGAAAGATAAAAAAATTATGACATCATTATGATATCAAGATTTGATAACAGTTCAATAGCGATTAAATTGGTAATCCGTCCTCCCGATGCCTTCACCGGTTCACCGACCGATCCGGTTTTGTAAACATTGGTCCCAAGAATTACTCATATATGTCTATTTGCATTTATTTATATTCTTACAATCTTTTTCTAGTAATTGATCAATTATTTAGTAATTTTAATATTTCTGATCACAAGTGACTACTTGGTATATCTTATGTCAACTTGTCAATCATTTTTCTTGGTCTGTTGACTTTTAAAATTGATAATGGAATCAATTGTGGATTATATCTCAAGTTTGACGAGCACAAATGCATTTTTTCTTTACTATGGCTAGCACTCTTCTACTCAAAAAATACTACTTCCTCATTAACTACAGCCTGCAAAAATTATTGCTATGCTCTAAACCAAAAAATGGAAAGGAAAAATGATATAAAAGAAGAAGAAAACACAAGTGGATGATGCACTCCGTAGATATTAAAAATCCCCCTTCAACGTCTCTCTCGAGGGGTTCTCTCAATTTTCGGCCACCATCACATTCAAGCGGCAGTTGCTTTCAAAATGAGTGGTTGGCTATTTTTTTTGGTGTGTGTTGATATGTTCGTCCACTCTCTTTATATATCCCAATAAAAATGAAGATGAATTTTTCAACAAACATCACCATTTAACAAAGCAATGTTTGACCACAGGCTTAACCAATGGACAAGTTTATTGAGAAAAGAAAACGAAAAATATGAATAATATAAGCTTGCCTGTTAAGTTAACAAATAATATAAACAATAACTTCATTCACACACACTTATAATATTTTTTAGGGTCCACATACTGCATCGTTGGTGTGAGACGAAATCAAGACAAACACCTGCATCACCAGTGTGTAAACAAAATCATAATTTCAAATTTAAGGATAACACATAATCTGACTTCTTTATTTGATAGGTAAAAGTGAAATTAAGGGTACAAAGGTTAAAACATAGCAGAAGATTAGTTTGCAACAAAGTTTCGTGATGAAAAAAGGTTCCCCGAACATAAATAGTACTGTTTCTCGAATAGAAATGGCACATCCCGAGCATGTCATTGACTCCCAAATACAAAATGAACAGTGTTTATGATACATATTTGCATGTGTCTGTAGAAAATGTTGTGTATGCAATAACATTGCAAAGTTTGCGACGAAGGTGATGAAAATGATCTACCAAATCACTTGATAAAGATAGTTGTCAGATTATGTATGGTACACATGAAAACCGATTTAGATGAGAAGTCAGAGTGAAAATCCCAATCATAGTAAAAATGTTTATTTAAGATAATGAAATGAATATAATGACATAATAGAGTTAACGAAAAGATAGTGGAAATATAGAAATATGTTCTAAGCAATAAAAAAAAGATAAAGACATGTCTAAAGAACCAACAAAATGGAGGTAATGTATAATTTAATCAAACTCCACCTCATTCAATTTTTTGATTAGGAAGCAAGCCCCAAGTTGGGAAAGAGACAAGAGGATCACTATATAATGGTATATGATTAGAAAAAGGTACACATTGTCTCATACTCAAACTTTTGGATTTTATTTATGAGTTTGTTCTTGGATAAGTTTTGTTTTGATAATATTCGCTGACTTTATCATTGGAGAGTCCTCCCTATCGCAGAGACAGAATGACTTCGAACCTTATTTGTGAGTGAAGCATAGCAAAAAATATCAGAAAGTAACTTCTGCAGTAACATCTTTGACCCTATTCGATATTTTCTAAAAATCCCATACATAATTGGCGCCATCTGTAAGAAATTCTTGATTTCTATTTTTCTCAGTTCAAAGATGTGATGCAAGAATTTGGAAACACCAATGAAGAAGAGAATTGCCTATGAAATCAGGGGAAAGACTTGGAAATTGTCACTCCTAATGGTGTGAAGAGGCGTGGAAGTGCAATTCTTCAGGGGACTAGTTCCTTGTTGAAATCTCGAAGCATCAGAAAATACTACAACACGAGGGAATATGAGCGATATTTTTGATCAGAGCAAGTGGTTTCTTCCGAAACCGGGAGTTGCACTCTATCTCACTCTATAACGACTTGAATTTTCAAAGTCATTTAAATTCAATTCTTTGGTTTTAAAATGTATCTTGAGGAGTTTTAAATTGATTTTGACCTCTTGGTTTTGAATTTTTTTCCTCGGCATGCAGTTCGGGCGTTAACGAGGTGTTTCGGTAAGTTCGCAAATCATTAGTTTGATCATCATCAACGTCCGTGGCTTCGAGCAAGGTCACGACGTGACCTTAGGATGGCTATTCGATGTCTAGAACATTTTAGAAATGTTTGGGGATGTGTCGGGAAGGTTCAGAAATGGTTCAGAGTTGTTTTGAGACGTTCAGTTGAAGGCTCGTCCAGACTAGGGGTGGTCCCATCCAGACGAGGGAATAGAGAGTTTGGGATTGGGCTTCAGAAGGTCTCGTCCGGACCGGGGTGGTGTTCATCCGGATGGCGGTGGGTTCTCGTCCGAACGACGGGATTCTCGTCCACACGGCACGGCAAAAAAATATGATTTAAATTTGTGGGTCACGCGTTTTTGGCCCATTTCTTCATTTCCTTTCTCTCTCCTCCTCTCCCTCTCTCTCTCCAACACATTTCTATCCTCCCTCTCTCTTGATTTCATGAGGATCCCTTGAGGTTTGAGGATTTCGTCCTCCACAAACGTCGATGAGGGCTTGACGATCTACGCGTGGACGAACTTGGTTCGTGGAGGTATTAAGGATCCCTCCTGCGGATTTGGAACTCTGGCGACTCTCCAATGGGTAAACTCTTAAACTATTATTAAGTGTGTGTGTGTGTGTGTACTCTAGGATTTATTTCTTTAGTCATATCATATTGACGTTGTACTTCGTAGATTTATGGATATTCCTCACTTGAGGTGAGCTAGGGTTAGTGCTAATGGGTATTGTAGGATGTGTTGAATAGTGGTTTGGTTGCGACTTGGTGGTTGGTAGGTAGATTGGTGGCCATGGGAGTTTAAGGCCACCAAGTGTTCGACGAAATTCCTTAATGAATCTTGATCTATGTCTTGGAGAATTTGACATCGCTAGGTTATTTAGAACTCATGTGGTTATGTAGTCAGTCCCGTTGCGTACACATAATCATTGTAGGGTCTTTAGAATTTGGTGAGCACCAAGTATTCGATAAAACTTCCTCATCAAGCTTTGTAATGAAATTGGGTTGTTGGTTTCCCCAAATGTAGGGTGGTACTTTATCGTAGTTGGCTTGATAGTCATACTTGAATTTGTTAAAGTTTTGGTTGGCGATTTTTCTAATGATTTAGTCAAGGTAAAGGCATGTTCGGTGAAATAAGGAATTTATGACATATTCAAATGTATTCAATAAACATCAAAATAGAGGATGTGCCTTACGAGGGCCACTCGCACCAAATCTTAAATCCTTCAATCATGGCTCATACACATGATGAAAATAACCAGCAATGAAATCCTTTAACGATATGGAATCATAGGGTATGGTGGCCCTCCCAACGAGTTAGGGAAACACTAGAATATTTGGCGGGAATAGACTGAGGTCGTAACTCACTGTGTAATACTCGTATCGTTCGTTAAATCCTTTTTATTATTTCGTGTAAATAATTAATATTTCTTTCATAACATTTAGGTTTGACACTAAGGTATAAATGTTGAAATCATAATGTTAGATGAGCCTAGAGGTAATGGATGTGCTTGAGGTCAGGAAGTGAAGTTAAGGCTCTCGTTCGGACCAAGGTGAGGTCTCGTCCGGATGGGGACCCGGTCATCCGGATGGCGCGGTAGTCAGGCTGTCGAAATTAGATGCGGAAATCATATTTTCAGGGGCTTTTTGGTCCATTTACTCCCTAAATGTCTAACCTAAGTATATTAGCATGTTTTAGGGATTATAAGCCTCATTAGCCGCCACTCTAACTCTCAAAACCTAGAGAGAAAAGTAGAAAGAGAGAGAGGGAGATCACCATTGTTGGAGAAGCTTGGGAAGAAGATTTGGGAGAAATCCTTCTTGTGGATTCAACCTCTTGGTAAGCCATGTAATCTTAATGTTTTATGAAGTTAATCTCTCTATCTCTCCTATGATCCTTGGGTGAAGTTTATGTATCACATTCATATTTAGATATGATGAGTATGGCCACCGGATCTATAGATTTTTTAAGAAAGGATATATGATTTATGGATTGATTGTGAGTGTTATGAGGATTTTTACTTGTAAAGGCTTATGGATGAGAATTGGTTAAGGAGCTTTAAGATTTCATAATTCGTCTAATCGTGTAGTTGAGATTTTTATGTAAATACACATAGGTTCATGTATATGTATAACCTAGTTTAGATATGATGAACACTTAATGGATTTCTTGTGAGGATTAAATGTGTTGAAAAAGGATAGTCTTTGATGTGGAACCCTTTTATGTTATTGTCAAGTCTATGATTCAATTTACATTTCCTTGTCAATTTTTATAGATATATTGTGGACTGAAATTTTAGTTGTTTTGACAGGGACGCTTAAGGAAGGCGTTGAGGCCTCGCTCAAAGGTAAGGAGAAGGTTTGAACAAGACGGTATTGGTGAGTGTAGGAATATGCTATCTTTAATGGTACATTCGCAGGATTATTTTAGTTAACTGTTCCCTTTGTGCATAAGAAGTTAACTGTTATTGTTGTTGTATCGAGCTTCATAATGCATGATGAGTTTGATATGCATGAACATGAATGCATGATGTGAATGAGATGCATGAAAGTGATGACATGATGTGATGATATGCATAGAGTTAAATGCATGAGTTGAGATGGAAAGTATAATATGCACTTATAAATATATTATACATGCCTCCGTGGGACGGGTGGTGATTGTTGGAAACCAGAGTAAGTCCAATGGGTGTGTGGGACGTACCCCAAAATACTTTAGTGCACGGGGCATACGAACTACTACCTATAGTAGTAGCTATTTTCAGGGCATGGGATGCTCAAATCTTTTTGAAAAGAGGCTTCGGCCAGAATATATAAGTATCATGCATGGGATGCATTGTTGAAAGAGAAATTGTTCATGCTCATCTTCATGATTCCTGACTCTGAAATTACTTGCGTTTTAGAAATTAAACATATCATATTTACACTCTGTTTCCTTGTCTCTGGCTTGGAAATAGGTCGCAGGGTTAGCGGTCCATTACGAGGCGTGGAGGGCATTGGATGATTTGATGTGATGATTTGGCGGAGGTAGTCTTGTGAAAAATAAAATAATTGTTGGCTTATGGTTTTCTCATTAGTTACTTTGGTAGATGATTCTTGTCCTTTTGTTTAAAGACTTGTAATGAAAGTTGTACTAGTAGTAGGTGTTCATTTCTCATTGCTTTCTGTTGCAGTTGGAATACTACTGTCATTGGGTTTTATGTTGAGGTTTATTTATCTCTGTTAAGTATGTTTGGCAACTTCACTGGAGGTTTGGTTTAAATGAAAAAGTCTATGGAAATTTTTAAATTTTTGTGTATTTTGGAGTTAGGGATGTTACAACTTGATATTAGAGCTTAGGTTATAGGTCCGATTTAGGGGACCATGTGATTGATGGAATTGTACTTGAGGTATGAGCTTGAGGTAATGGTCGGAAGTTGGGGTGTTAGTGTTTTGGGACTATTATGCGTGTCTTTGACACCCATGGGACTTGACTTGAAATCCGATTGGAAGAACGCCTGATCAACGTTCTCTTCCAATGGGAAGTCTTGGAATGTTAAGTGTAAAAGCATAGTATAACAAAATTCTAAGGTTAGAGTGGCTGAGTAGTGGACCATAGGATGTCGAGTCATGCATTGAGTCATTGAGGTGTGTTTGACTAACGCGTGAGTTTTGATATCTAATACTTGTTTCCACTATGTTGTTTCTTGTGATGTGATTTGCAGGAAAATAATGGAGCATAATGATCAAAGAGTTTAGGAGGAGGCCAGTGTGAATGGAGGCAATCCAGATAGTGGTGGGGGTGTTCCCCCTGTTGTTGGAGAAGAGGCTCGGATGATGGCCGCCATTACTCAGTTGGCCGAGGGTTAATTCAATTGTAGGCTAATCAGAATGTGGACAGAGGTATGAATATGGGTCTCTTAGAGAGATTCAAAAGGTTATGTAGTATGGTGTTTGAGGGAGCAAATAATCCTGAGGTGGCTGAAGAGTGGATGAGGGAGGTAGAGTTGGTGTTAGACACTATGAGTGTTAAGGGAGAGTAGAGGGTAGTTTTGGTGACTTTTCTGTTTAGAGGTGAAGCTAGGAGTTGGTGGAATGCTTTCAAAAGGCAGAAGGTGGCACCGGTACTTGGAGTTGAGTCGGCTGCACCAAGGGCTATCACTTGGGATAGGTTCGTCCAGGGGTTTAACAATAAGTTTTACCCAGATAGTTTTCGTTTTGGGCAGGAGGCAGCTTTCTCAAATTTGAAGCAAGGGAGTATGTCTGTCAGTGAATATGAAGCGATGTTTACTGTATTATATAAATATGCATCGTATATGGTTAGTTCAGAAGACTTGAAGTGTAGATGTTTCAGATTGTGTTTGGCACCTAGAGTGTCTTTGAGGTTGTTATCATTTAAAGAGAGAGACTATTCTGATCTTGTGGACATGGCAACAAGAATGTGGAATGACATGCAGAAGTATCGTGAAAAGAGAGAGTCACATAAAAAGGCGAGATTTGATAATAGTGGTAAATCTGGGGGTAATAGTTTCAAGAGTGGCGAGCCGAGATCGAGGTTTGATAATGGGAAGAATGGTGGAGGAAGTAGAAGTCAGGGAGGTAATTGGAGTGGAAATCAGTAGAGGAGTGTGAACCAGCAGTCGGGGTCAAATGGCAGAGGTGTTTCTAGAAGATGTTTCAAATGTGAGTCGCCAGATCATATTGCTAGGGATTGAACATCAGGAAACAATAGGCTAAAATGTTTCAAGTGTGGAGGTATGGGTCACAAAGCTATACAGTGTGTTTAGTAGCAGACTCAGTTTCCAGTTCAGTCAGTAAGAAGTGCATCAGGGGGTGCTAACAAAGGTACATCGAGGCACTACTCATAGCAGAGTGTTTGCATTGGATAGACAGACGGTTCAGAAAAATCCAGACATGGTGATAGGTATAATTCATGTATCTACTTTATATGCATGATTTCTTATTGATTCAGAAGCCACACACTCTTTTGTTTCTACTACTTTTGGTTCTCGTGTGGGTATACAATTGGCACCCTTAGATCATACTTTACTTGTGTCAACACCAATGGGAAATGTAGTAGAGCATGAGTCATTCTATCCGGGTTGTGATGTTTGGGTGGGTAATGAACCCTTATTGTCAGATTTGATCCCACTTGAGATGTTAGACTTGTATGTGATTTTGGGGATGGATTTCTTAGCCGCTCACCTTGCCATTATCGATTGTGTTAACAAAGAAGTTTTGATTCGTATTCTGGGTAGGTCTGACTTGAAAATTTGTGGTGATAGCTTAGAATTGCTTGGACGTGTCATCTCATCTTTGAAGGTTATGTCTATGTTGAATAAAGGTTGTGAAGGTTTTCTAGCATATGTGATTGATTCTCAGAAGGGAGAGAGAAGTATTAGAGATATACCTATGGTGAGTGAGTTCCAAGATGTTTTTCCAGAAGAGTTACCGAGAGTGGTTCCGATTAGAGAAGTAGAATTTACAATTGAATTGGTTCCGGGTACTAGTCCTATATCTATTGCTCCATATAGGATGGCACCTACCGAGTTATACGAATTGAAAATGCAGTTGAAGGAGTTGCTTGATAAAAGATTCATTAGACCTAGTGTGTCTCCTTGGGGAGCCCCAGTTTTGTTTGTGAAAAAGAAGGATGGTTTGATGAGAATGTGTATAGATTATAGGCAGTTGAACAAAGTCACCGTAAGAAATAAATATCCATTGCCTAGAATTGATGATCTTTTTGACCAACTTCAGGGGGCTTCAGTATTTTCAAAAATTGATTTGAGGTCTGGATATCACCAATTGAAAGTTAGAGACTATGATGTAGCGAAAATGGCTTTCTGTACTAGATATGGTCATTATGAATTTATGGTTATGCCTTTTGGGTTGACGAATGCACCGACAGTATTTATGGACTTGATGAATAGAGTATTTCAGCCGCATTTGGATTCTTTTGTGATCGTGTTTATTGATGATATTTTAGTGTACTCGTGGTCTAGAGAGGAACATGAAGAACATTTAAGGCTGGTTTTGCAAAAGTTGAGGGAAAACAGTTGTATAGGAAACTAAATAAATGTGAATTTTGGCTTGATCAGGTGGTCTTTTTGGGTCATATCATCTCGAGTAAGGGTATTTGTGTAGACCCTGAAAATATTGAGGCGGTTGTGAATTGGGAAAGGCCTACTAGTGTGATTGAAATCCGTAGCTTCTTGGGATTAGCGGATTACTACAGATGATTCATTGAGAAATTTTCGTCTATTGCGATGCCTTTGACTATGCTTACTAGAAAGGGAGTCAAATTTGTATGGTCAAAAGAGTGTGAGAATAGTTTTTGGGTCTTGAAAGAGAAATTAGTTTCGGCACCCATCTTGACTATTCCAGAGGGGACTGATGATTTGGTGATCTATAGTGATGCGCCGCTTTATAGTTTGGGGGGTGTTAATGCAACGAGGGAAAGTCATAGCTTACACTTTGAGGCAATTGAAAAACCATGAGAGAAATTAACTTACACACAATTTAGAGTTAATAGCGGTAGTATTTGCACTAAAACTTTGGAGGCATTACCTATATAAGGTGACTTGTGAGATTTTTACCGACCATTAAAGTTTACAGTATTTGTTTACTCAGAAAGATTTGAATTTGAGGCAACGTAGGTGGATGGAACTAATTAAAGATTATGATTGTAATCTTCACTATCATTCGGGGAAGACTAATATAGTGGCTGATGCGTTGAGTAGAAAAACTGTGAGTAAGGTAGCATGTTTGACTTGCACTAGAGTTGAAAAATTTTCAGAATTGAGCAGTATGGGTAGTGATTTGTCTTTGGGTTCGAATGAGGCTTTGTTGGAAAATCTTGTGGTGAGATCACTATTTATGGATCAGATTAGAGAAGGTCAGAAAAAGGATGTATTTCTAGAGAAGGTTCGACAGCAAATCTTGTTGGGAAAAAATCAGAGTTTTGTATTCGTGGGGATAGAATGTTGATGTTTGGGAATCGAGTTTGTGTACCGGAGGATGAGGAGCTTAGGAAGAATATTCTTGAGGAGGGCCATAATTCAAAGTTTTCTATGCATCCAGGGTCAACGAAGATGTATGGTGATATGAGAGAAAATTATCAGTGGAGAGGGTTGAAGAGGGATATAGCTGATTTTTTTGCTAAATGTCTTGTTTGTCAAAGGGTGAAGATTGAGCACCAAAGACCAGGAGGTTTAGTTCAGAGTTTGCCAATACCGGAGTGGAAATGGGAACACATTACCATGGATTTTGTTGTGGGTTTGCCCAAGTCTAAAGGGAACTTTGATTCTATTTGGGTTGTAGTGGACTGATTAATAAAGTCTGCTCATTTTCTTCCAGTGAGAGTTACTTTTTCTAAGGATCGGTATGCCAGGACTTATATAGATGAGATCATTAGATTGCATGGAGCACCGGTGTCGATTGTCAGTGATAGGGATCCTAAGTTTACATCAAGGTTCTGGGTGAGTTTACATAAGGCTCTTGGTACATCTTTGAGATTCAGTACCGCTTTCTACCCTCAAACAGATCGACAGTCGGAAAAGACTATTCAAACGCTTGAGGATATGTTGAGGTATTGTAATTTAGACTTTTCTGGAGGTTGGGAAAACTATTTGCCATTAATCGAGTTTGCGTACAATAATAGTTTTTAGAGTAGTATTGGCACGGCACCATTTGAAGCAATATACGGTAGCAGGTGTCAGACACCGCTTTGTTGGAGTGAGATGGGTGAGCGTCAAATTTTGGGACCGAAATTGGTTCAAGTGGCTTCAGAAGGGGTTAAACTCATAAGAGAAAGATTGAGGGTTGCTCAGAGTCATCAGAAAAGCTATGCAGACAATAGGCGACGGGAACTAGAGTTTGAGGTTGGTGATCATGTATTCTTGCGGGTTTCTCCATGGAAGGGTGTTGTTCGCTTTAAAGGGAAAGGGAAGTTAGCATCGAGGTACATTGGACCATATGAGATTGTGGAGAGAGTAGGAGCAACAGTATATCGCCTGGCATTGCCGGTAGAGTTGGCTCGTTTGCACAACGTGTTTCATGTTTCTATGCTTCAGAAATATGTGGGTGACCCGACACATATATTAGAGGTAGAACCTTTAGAGTTGCATGAGGATTTGACTTATGAAGAGAGGCCGGTGAAGATTTTGGACCGCAAGGAGCAAGTACTACGTTCCAAGGTGGTTCCTTTGATCAAGGTCCTATGGAGAAATCATGAGGTCGAGGAAGCGACATGGGAGAGCTAGGAGACTATGCGGAAGAAGTATCCTCACCTATTTGCAGGTATCTTATTTCCTTACTTGCTTTCAATTTCGGGGGCAAAATTTTCTAAGGGGGGAGAGTTGTAATACCTGTATCGTTCATTAAATCCTTTTTATTATTTCATGTAAATGATTAATATTTCTTTCATAACATTTGGGTTTGACACTGAGGTATAGATGTTGAAATCATAATGTTAGATGAGCCTAGAGGTAATGGTTGTGCTTGAGGTCGAGAAGTGAAGTTAAGGCTAACTTGGATAATTAGCATGAATGTTTAGCCCTTGAGGTTTCAAAATGAAGTGGTGTTAGTCTTGGGAAGGTTCTAGGGTGGTCTTAGAATGCAATTTTGTGATTTAAATTATTGAGGAAGTATTAGGAGTTGAGTTGGAAAGATTGGATTAGAGTTGGTGAAGAAATTGGGAAAAAATTGGCATTCTCGTCCAGATGGGGAGTGAGGTCGTTC
>NMUG010008328.1:0-11695 GCA_002855965.1 Monotropa hypopitys | reverse complement strand
CCTGTTTTGGGTGGAGGTCATGACTGCCCAAAATGGATGCTGCCCAATCAACCTATCAGGGGCCCGACAGTAAGCTAACGCGACCCTAAAAAGTCCGTAGTGGGAAATGAGGCACCCCAACCAAATCACCGACTTTACGATGGTTTCCCTAACGGGGCCGGAGGTCTAAAGATTTAGGAGCCATTAAACCTTATCAGCCAACATAGCTTCATACTGCATATAGATTGCCAAAAAAAGAGTCAGCCACCCTATTTACTGTTTTAGGCAAACATTTACATTCCGAGGGGAATCCTTATATTCATATCTGCTAAAATATCCAAAAGTTTTCAAAATGCATTAGCGTCTTTATGGATATTGGTCGAGATAGACTATGAACTTGTCATTTTTGAACAAAATCTCCTAGTAAATTTACAAATCCGAGAATGTCCTACAGACTCCTTGTCCGAGACATGTCTCGAATTTTAAATTTAAAAGGAAGTCCATACGTCTCCAATCATCCCAAAAACTTTCTCTTTACGCATATATCTGCTAGATATCATAAATCATCAGCGTCTCTAGGGGTATTGGTCAAAAATAGATTACAGACTTGTCAGTTCAAAATCTCCTGAGAATTTACAAATCCAAGACTATCCTCCAGACTCCATGTCCGAGGTACGTCTTGAATTATGAATCGCAAAAGAAGTCTGTACATCTCCAATACCCCCAAAGACATTCTCCTTGTATACTGATCCGAGCTCGGTGTTACCGCACAGGTACAGACACTGCTCGTCTGGATCATTCATACAGAAGGATCATCAGATCACTTGTCCAAAACAATGGCTAGAAGACAACATTTCCCTCACTGTGGCAGCGAGTTTAAATCTACTTTTGGGTCCGAGTCTGAGGCACTCCGAAGAGAGATTCAAGATCTCTAGATCACCAACCAATCTCTACTCAGCCAGCTCGTTCAATCACAAGCTCCCCTATCACAATCGTTTGCCGAGAGCAGGAAAGTTTTTCCCCTACCAAACACCGGGGCAGTCCCCTTGTATTCAAACCCATTCCCTTTCCAACCGGGGTATCCAAATTACCCTCAACAACAACTGGCCTTATATCTGCCGCAAAATATATACCAAAGTCAAAGCTTCCGAGGTCCGGCACCTCAAAGCCCGCTCCCGAGAAATTCACGGAAAAATAACAAATTTTTTACTCCATTGGAAATATCAATGACAGAGGGTTTTCAACTTCTAATCTAATCGGGGCAACTAAACCTCGTTCCTGCACGATCTTTACCTAAACCACTTCCCCCACAGTTTCGGACTGATCTATAGTGTGCCTTTCATTCAAACCAGACTGGCCATGACACCGAAACTTGTAGGAGTTTAAAACATAAGGTACAAGACCTTATCAACTCTGGGGCGATAAAATTGGAGGACATTAAGCCGCCTCCCAATGCCACCGCCAATCCACTCCCGAACCACTAGGGAGTAAAATGATCTCTGAAAAATTCCCGCTCACTGTCATATCTCAACGAAAAGAAGGAAACTCTATCAGGGGTTTAATGCAAATGTCTGGAAAACTGTAAACCGCCGCAATCAACCATCTGTCATGAAATCAAAGTCTACAGAGTATCATCTGTCCCGCTCATCCAAGGGAGAAAATTCAAAACTAGACGACATACCCAATCCACAAAGACCGCACCTCTTGGTAAATCGTGACAGGTTAGCGCCGTGTTTATTTTATGTTTCGTTCTCTGTTATGGAATATAAATAAATTTTCATGCTTATATAATATATGTTCTTCTATCTTGTCACATCTGTATGTCAAGAAAAGTTTCATATATTCTGTTCATTTAGCTTCTCTACTAAGAAACAAATCATCAATTTTTTTTCCAAGAAATCAAACGTTCATCCTTTCAAATTTGAAACGATCGAACAAGTTTTGGTACGTCGAGTGTACGACTTCAAAGACAAATCGGATTAGGATCTGATCAGAAGCTGATGAGACAATGCGAAGAAATGCATCACAAAATCAGAAGGCTCCGAGCCCAAAGTTTACAGAGATCCGTCTCATTCATATCCCAGAGCCTTCAATGGCTACTTATTTGCGTTAGTTACCATCAACTACGTAATAAGAACATCAAGCAGATCATCCGTAAAATGATAGATATGTACCGGGACTGGCATGAGAAATTACCATTTGCGCTCATGGCCTATCGGACAACTACAAGAACCATCCACTTGGGCAATTTCATATTCCCTAGTCTATGGCTACGAAGCCATCCCCGTTCCAGAAATATAAATCTCGTCGCCCCAAATCATGATGGAGACCGCAACGGAAGATACAGAATGGATCAGGGCTCGACACGATCAGTTGGCCCTCCTAGACGAGAAAAGACTAGCAATAGTTTTCCACTCTCAATGCTATCAAAGGAGAATCTCCAAAAGTTTCAACAAACATGTACGGTCAAAGGTCTTTCAGCAAGGCGACTTGGTCTTGAAGCGGATTCTTCCCGTTCAATAAAAAGCAAAAGGAAAGTTATCCCCCAATTATCAAGGGCCCTTCATCGTGGCCAAAGTGCTATCAGGCGGAGCCGTCATCCTAGCAGAATTGGATGGACCCGAGCACCCCCTCCCTCTAAATTCTGATATGCTAAAACTCTACTATATCTGATTAGTAGCAGCTTTTCTAAACTCAATAATTAAATTCTAACTTCGATAAAGACATCATCTTCTTGACAATTGATCCGGTGAAATTTGAGGGAAGTAGCATTTTCACTCTCTCTTTCGAGGCTTTAACACAAATTCATTTTTCTCCTCTTATCTGAAAAGAGTGATGCAAAAAAAGAGAAATTATCATCATCATGTTTATACAATGATAAAAAACAAATCGCTACCCCCTTCACACAAACAAAAGTGGGATTCTACAAAAGATCTTTATCAACTTCTTTCTGAACTCTTCAGCCACTCCTCATAATGGAAGTGCTCATACTCATTTAAAATCATCGGAGCTTGGTCAAGAAGTTTGTGTCTTGTCAAAGTTAAAATCCAGATCATTTAAAAAAAAACATCATCCGGCATAGTTACAACCTAAGAAGGAAAACTATGGCAAGATCGGAAAACCCCGCATGGTTAAAACCCGAAAGGGAATCATAGCAAAAACAAAGGGGATACAAATCCTGTGTAGTTAAAATCCGAGAGGGGACTACAGCAAAAATGGATCAATCCAGTACGGTTAAAACCCGAAAGGGGACCGTAGCAAAATCAGAATAAAACAAAAGGCATCCAGCGTAACTATCAACCCAAAAGGGAGTTGCGCCAAAAATGGATAAATAAAAAGCCAACAAATCATACACACACAGAACCACTCTCCGGAGTCATTCAAAACCACAGAACACACCTGAGCAACAATGAAGTCAGAATAGATGTCAGCGCGAAAATCATCCTTCCGAGGAATCAGTCTTTCTGAGGATCATGTTCAATTTGGCCTAACAGTCTGTCACTTCATATGCTAAAAACTTCCAAGTCATTTTCAAAAAGAAAAGAAAGGATGAATCTAGGTTTCCGTAGCCTTGTTCATAAAATTATTTTGATTGATTAACATAATTGTGTATCAATCCCTCTTAGCATAGAAACATAAATGTCTATGAATATACCACTACTTTTTTGATACAGATTGCAAATAATAGAACTATATTCATACATGAAAACAATACATGGACATTCTATAACAGAAAAAAAACATAGAATGCAAAAATGCTAATCATCACAGGTCTCTCCGAGAGAACGCCTCCAACAAGCCTGGCAAAGCCTGGCAAACCTCTCTGTATCTAGAAGTTATCACGATACCAATCTATGTGCCTGATCTGTATACGTCCAGCAAACAGCAGAACATCCGTAATAGCATATACAGTTGAGTCATATCCGGATATCCTCCAGGGAACAAATGCTCCAGAGAGGCAAAGCTAGATCGTAAGCCCTCTATATCCTGGTAGTGAATCCCTCTCTCCCGAGCTAAATGCTGACGAGCAGCACACAGTCGAACATGTGACCTCCGAATTTCTACAACCAATCCAGCATACGATCCAGACAGGGTACTAAAATCCTCCTGCAGCAGACTCTCTCATCACCCAAGTCACAGATCCAGTCATGTGACTCATCAACCAGCTGATCAAGGTCTGCCAATTCACTCAATAGCTTGTCGATCTCTTCTAGATGAATCGCATACCACTGAGTTGCCTTTATCAAAGAATCCTCCAAGCAGCTACTACACAGATTGAGCTAGCCGAAGCACTCACATCTTCCAGGTCCTGCTACATACTACCCGCAATGACCTCCATGCCAGCCTCTACCAGCGAGTCGGGTAAAATTAGCCCCCGCGGATCATAATAGCCTCCATCGCCGAAAAGGCTCCACAGAAAATCGGGTCGCACAGTCGGAATCCCGTCAATATCATTAGAAAATAGCAAAGCCCTCTTCAAGCCAATCAAAGCACAAAAAGTAGTCCGAGCATTCCGATCAGGGAATATACGCGCCACGGTCTCTAAGGATGACTGCATCCTCAAAGCAAAATGGTACTCCTCCAACGTAGGAGTCATCTCATTAAGACCAAAATGGAACAGGCTCAAGGTAGGTATCCAGTACCTCACCAAAGCCAGCAGAAAGTCTGGGGCAATGTGAACGGTCAAGAGACTAGCCACCCCACCGAACAACTGCTCAAACAAAAGCCGCTCAGCTAGGGCAAAAGATGCCTACCAAGCAACCAGGAGTGCAACAAAAGTACATCAGATATCCCTGCTCCTGCCATCATCCCGCCGTCCTCGGCATCTGGATCTCCTATCAACTGAACCTCTAAGGGGGTCCGGGGCATCCTGAAAAAGAAAGAAAAATCTATCAGCAAACAGAAAGTCTGGGGCAACGTGAACGGTCAAGAGACTAGCGCCCCCACCAAAACATCCACTCAAACAAAGAATGCTCCACAGGAGTAGGAAAAGCCCACCAACCTCTAGTTTCAGACTAGAGTGTCTTTCTATTTCGACGGTTCGTAGTCCAGACGTTGAGCGGCTAATCCTTGACTAGAACATCTGTCCGATTTTTAAATTCATAATAACCTGCCTATGGTCACTATTTCAAAAATCAAAATTTCAAAAACCAAAGTCAAAATCAAAATTTCAAAATCAAAATTTTCTCTGACAATTTCTAAATCGGCATACTTGGCTACTTTGGCAAGACGAGTTTGGAATGTTAGTCTAAGGAAAATTTCTCTGACAATTTCTAAATCGGCGTACTTTCCTACTTTGGCAAGACCAGTTTGGAATATTAGTCTAATGAATTTTTCTCTAACAATTTCTAAATCGGCATATTTGCCAACTTTGGCAAGACCAATTTGGAATGTTAGTCTAAACAAAATTTCTCCAATCGGCATACTTGCCTACTTTGGCAAGACCAGTTTGAAATGTTAGTCTAAGAAAATTTTCTCTAACCGTTCTTAAATCCGCATACTTGCTTACTTTGGCAAGACTAGTTTGGAATATCAGTTTAAGAAACTTTTTTATGACTGTTCTTAAATTAAAATGTTGGCTTATTCTGGCAGGATCAGTCTAGAATGTTGGTCTAAATTTTTTTCGAACAGTTCTTAAATCGGCATACTTGCCTACTTTGGCAAGACCAGTTTGAAATTTTAGTCGAAGAAATTTTTCTCTGACGGTTTTAAATTGAAATGTTGACTTATTCCAGCTAGATCAGTTTGGAATGATGGCCTAAAATTTTTCGACTAGTTCCTAAATTGGCATATTTGCCTACTTTGGAAAGACCAATTTAGAAAAGATCGAACTACATTTGGACTAATTCCTTTCAAGGATATGTAGGCAGTTTCAGAGCACGACCATCATAAAAATTCAAAATTCCAAAAATATATATTTGCCTGCATATATCTCTATTTTCAGAGGTATACCTAGCAGAAGACATTCTATCTCTCTATCCTCAGAAATATTCAAAATCATGATATCTCATCGCAGTACAGCAAATAAAGTCATAAAACTCGTGTGATCCAGTCAAAATACAAGATGACATCAAGTATTTCGGGAATGTATCTGAAAGCCCCAAACCGCGATCCGCCGGTCCGAACCATGACTTCGACGAGCTAGATCCGCATCATCGACAACTCCAAAATTTTTCTGATTTTGCCAGCAGATGTCAAACTCCTCAGAGGAGCCGGGAAAAATCAAAAACATGCAAGCCGTGAGTCAAAATTTCACGCATCATTTTATCTTTGTCTATATTTGCTGAGCAAAGTACACAAAGAGGGGCATCTGTTGATACCCAAATTTTGACTCAACCCTTACAAATTCAAAAATCAGCAAAAAAATCTTCACAGAGAGCAATACGCACTTCCAGAATGTTCGGACTTCTCGCGAACAGCCCCAACATCAGTCAATAATTTTAAAATGATGAACCAACAATAGTAAAGTGTTAAGGAACATTTACACGTCTCAGAAATTCAATCTGACACACTAGTTGAGACAAATTACAAACGGACGACACAGAAACCGCATCCGAATAGGCAGAACAGTCCGGAAAGAGCAGAATCCAGTATAAGCAACCGAAATTTTCCTTCTGAATGGAATATCGAAGGTAAACACATTCCTGAAAAGCCGGTATAAAGACTGAATCCATCCGACCCAGAACCGGAATTCATTTGAGGATAAACGCCAATTCGTTCAGATTTCCCTACAGCGGTCAGCCGGTCTCGGAAATCAGCAAACGTATTTTGCATGGACCTCATCTTCAAAATCCGGCATTCCCTGCGGAACAGATTTTCCAGAAGTTGAGCAGCCCAAGAGGTGCACCAACCGTTTCTCACTTCGTTTAAAACATGAGAGTCGTATTTCAGGGTTTTCCCGGGAAAGGTCCGAATCAAGCCCAAGATATTTGCTAAATTCACGATCCAACCCAGCGATCAAGAATATCAAATTTAAAATGTCAAAGTCAGAGTTTTACGAGGGGTCGACCAAGCGCAAACAGAAGCTTCGGACCAAGATCAGAACTCCAGGATACATTTTCAATTTTAAAGATATTTTCTTTTATTTTCTAATTAATTTTCTGAAGGAGATAAGGCCGGAACCCCCTAGAAGCTTCTCAAAATATCCCATTCCAGCACATGGCCCGTGAGCCATGTGATTGACCAGCTTTTTGGGCATGTTGCAACTATAGTTGCGACATGTAGGTAATATAAATACCCCCACCCTCCAACATTTAAGAGGTCAAACATTCTCATTGAAAACCACTTCAACCAAAAACCTCAAATCTCCGGGCATTTTCTTACAAAAACCTCCGAAACTACTTTAAATCCAGCCAAACCTCTGTCAAAACCCAAAATCGTCCAAGAACCAACTTCGTTCTTGAAGTATCACTTCAAACCCGAGCCAATTTCCAGCGACCAAAAGGTCTAGTGACCAACCCAAAAATCCCGAAAATCTACAAACCCTCTTTCCGCGTCTTCGCAAAGTAATCAAACCTAGTCAAACCTCCATCGATTTCCTTCGGTAAATTTGTTTCTTATATACTTGGGAGACTCTTGATAGTCTTCTAATCTATAGTTTGGTATTAGTCACTCGGCCGCGTCCGATACTATACCTTACTATATTTTAAAGAAGCTATCTTAAGAAGTCGTCTCCCCAAATTGTACAGAAATAGCAATACAAATTTGCCATCATTTATTTATATTTATCTTTTCTTCTCCAAACAAATATCTGCTTAAAGAATTTGTTACTTTATGTCTTTCTCCTCGTTAGAATTCGACACATGCTTGGCTATGCCGGCTCCGCTGTCGCGTACGAGAAGAACATAAAAACATATTCGCCCCAAAAATACAATTATTATTTACATTTACATTTACATTTCTATAGCCCGGCCTTGTCGGTATGCTATATACTTGCCGTCTAGCTCGGAATATATCCGGCTCGGTTTATATATATGATATCTTATCCTTTGTTATATATGTACTGCCGTCTAGCTCAGACTATATCCAGCTCAGTTTATATATATGATATCTTATCCTCTGTTATATATGTACTGCCGTCTAGCTCGGACTATATCCATCTCGGTTTATATATATGATATCTTATACCCCTGTCCATACATATGTATTACAGCATATATATTCTATCTCTCTTTAGCGATTAACTTTCGCTTTCCCCAAAACACTTTCAAACAAAATAAAAATCTTGTATCCGTACTCTAAAGTGAAAGCTTGCAGTAGCTGTCAGAATCGGATCAAAGGAATGCCTTGTGACTCGGGTCATTCCGGAGCACTCGATATTTTGGGAGGATTTTTTCACACTTAAAGAAAATTTCAAAACCCAATCGAAGCTCTGTCCGATTGGTAAAAATAAATCATTCTTCCAAAGCCCGGTCAAAATTCTATCCGGCAACATTTTCATAAAACATTTTTACATTCGAAGTTATGTCCGACTGAAAAATACAAAAACACTTTTAAAACAAAACTGAATTCCTCGATCCGTCTCCGAAGTGAAAGCTTGCAGGAGCTGTCGGACTCTGATCACTAGAATGCCTTGTGACTCGGGACATGCCGATTCACTCGATATTCTTTGGAATTTTCGAACCAAAAATATCCATTCTTTCCAAAATATGGTCGAAGCTCTGTTCGACCTATTTCAAAATATTCCCTTTCAAAAACTCAGTCGAAACTATGTCCGACTGAGAAAATAAAGTCGTTTTATCAAACGCGGTCAGAATTCTGTCCGATCATAGAAAAACACTTTTCAAGGATTTAGCCGAAGTTCTGTCTGGCTAAAATCCAAAATCTTTTTCAAGGCACAGTCGAAGTTCCGTCCGACTGCCTGAAATAAAATAACTCTTTATAGTTGGAATTCAGTCCAACTACAGAAAATACTTTTCAAAATGTAGCTGAAGTTCTGTCCGGCTCAAAATAAAATTTTGTTTTCAAAACACAGTTGAAGTTTTGTCCGACTATCATAAATAAAATAAAATTAACAAAACAATATCATTTTCAAACACAATCAGAATTCTGTCCGACTGTAGAAAATCATTTTTCGCCGAAGTTCTATCCGGCTAAAAAATAATCATTTCTTATCAAAACCGGGCCAAAATCTGCCCGTCAATAACTATATCCATGAGTCTTTCAATTCAATTTATTTCATACATAATAAGTAATAATATTTCATTTCTCTTAGTCGAGGAAACAATTGATTTCGACTCAAGAAGAGATTTACTTTTGAAAGAAAAGTACCGAAAGGGCGAGTGTGGTGCCTAACACCTTCCCCATTCGTAATTAAATTCCAGAACTCAAATTTCTGGTTTTGCAGACACCTTTCCCAAATAAAAAGACATTTTATTCAAACAAAATGACATTTTTTTCACAATAAAAATACCGGTGACTTGACACACCACAACTCGATACCGAGTGGCGACTCCGAAAATTCGAAACCGACATACTTAGACTGCCAATTATTTTCAAACAAACCCCCATATTTTCAAACAAATCCCAACAGCGCATATTCTTCCGTCCCAGAAAATGGCTCCCCACCGACGGGAGGCGAGGGAAAGACGGAAAAATTTCCCGGCGCGACACCTTACATCTTTCTCGCGTCTAAAATAACCCCAAAGCCTCCATGGAAAATGAGAACTCCACTCCTATAAATCCAGACGCCTTCTTCCCCTTATCCCCCCTCAGCCACAGCAACACGTCTCCCTGGGGCTCTTTGCTTCTCCCTCCGGACTGACACCAGAGATCGGTTCGGTATATACAGCGGCTGTGGACCGGGCGCTCAAAGAGAAGGACGCCGAGATTGCCTATTTGAGAGACCAGGTAGCCAGAGCTGCTGCTGCTGTGGACTCGGCCTCACGATCGTCGGAGCAGAGGCCACACAAACGTCGTTCAATGGAAGACCGAGAGCGCAAGGGAAAGAGAGTGGCTGAGGACCAAGCCGCCCGGACGACCAGACTGGAAAAAAACGATGGGCGCCACCCCAGGCGACACGAATCCCCCTCTAGTGGACGGTCCTTAGGGACACCATCCATCCCACTATACATGTTTGAAGGGGGGAATTCGTTGAGGTCCTCCCGCGCGATCTCCGCGACCTACTACCAACGCCAGAGGGGGAGCCCGGCCATCTGTGGGAGAGGGACCATCACCATCATAGAAGAGAGGAGATGCATCACCATCGTTCTCCGGCCTCGGACGACGATAGCAGGGAACATCAGCGCAACCGAAGGGTCTACCATGCCGACCGCCCCGTCGGACAGGCCTTCTATGATGTGGATGCTCGATTGGAGCAACTTAGCCTCTCTCCCTTCTCCCGAGCTATTGACTCGGCCACACTTCCTCCGGGGATGGGTTTGTCGAAGTTCCCAAGATACGATCCGAAGACAAATGCCTATATGCACCACATCTACTTCCGTCAGATCATGGATCTTTACTCTTCCGACGATGTCGTTCTATGCAAAGTATTTCCAACGAGTCTTGGCACTCAGGGCTCACTCTGGTTCAACAAGCTTCCACCCCAGTCCATCCGAAGCTTCAAGGATTTGGAGCAGGGCTTCCTGGCTCGTTTCGTTACCAGCGGCAGGACAAAGAAAGAAGTTGACTCCCTGATCAGCCTCAAAAAACATCCAGACAAATCGCTTCGGCAATATGCCGACCGGTATTGGGAACTGTATAACGACATCCAGAACTGCGATTAAGGAATCGCCACCTCTTCCTTCAAGCTGGGTCTGGAATCTGAAAGCCCCATGCTCCGGGAGCTGATGCTCTATCCTGTAGAGAACATGGACGACCTCATACAGATGATTGATAAGTTCTACCAGCTGGAAGATCTCTTGGCCGAACGCGCCTCCGTCCGGCCCCCCCAATATAGTCCTGCCCCCGCCCAGCACAACCAGAGGCAGGTCAATATTGTGAAAACAAGATAGAGGAAGGCTCCAAAACCGGAGGATTATGTGGCAGAGACCACAGTCTTTACGGAGCCGATCTACATTGTCCTACGGTAGATCAGGAATGAGCCCTTTCTACCGAGAGGTGGACCACAAAATCGGCGACGGGCATCCTGATAGAAGGGGATTCTGCTCCTACCATAGAGAGAAGGGCCATTACACAATGACCTGCCTCCCCTTCAAGGCCTATATGGAGCATCTGGTCCGATAGGGCCACCTCGGGAGATGGGTTGACAGGCGCAGGACTCCTGCAGCTAGACCTAATGCCGCTCAAGCAGAGGAAAATGTCCCCGTCATACCACGACGACTGACGGGTTTGTCTAAATTTAAATCTTTTCAATACAGTGAATGAAATTTCTCTTCGTACACTTTGCTTGCCTTCATGTTTCTCTCAGGCTTTAAGACCGTGGCTCAGGTAGGCACAACTTTGGCTTTGATCATAACCTACCGACCACCAATGGCTCCGGATTATGATGTCCGTCCATCATTCAAGACCGACCGTCTGGATTATGATGTCCGGGTCATTGCAACGAAGAACGTGGCTCCGATAGGCGCATCTTCAGCTTTGATCATAACCTACCGACCACCTATGGCTCTGGATTATGATGTCTATCCATCCTTATGGCTCTGGATTATGATGTCCGTCCATCCCGTGGCTCCGGATTATGATGTCCATCCACTTATGGCTCTGGATTATGATGTCCATCTATCCTTATGGCTCCGGATTATGATGTCCGTCCATC
>NMUG010008327.1:0-11695 GCA_002855965.1 Monotropa hypopitys | reverse complement strand
AGAATCTAATAGAAATTCTATGAATCTTGAAGAAACGGAAAAGAGGAATGATCCTATGAAATAAATGAAATGTTGTAAAAAATTAAATAAAGGATGTGTATATATGAGATGTAATAGAGATGGAAACACGAATGAAATCATATAATGAAAATGAAAAGATGAGAAAGAGAAAGGGTGCAAAGTTGATTACATACAAAATGTACGGCCATGCTCATTGGTTAAATTGAGTGTATGTACCTAATTGTACGGTCATGCTCATTGGTTAAATTAAGTGTACGTAACTAAATGTATGGTCATGTTCATTGGTAAATTGAGTGTACGCATAGAAAGTGCGGCCATGCTCGTTGGTAAAATTGAGTGTGCGCATAGAAAGTGCGGCCATGTTCATTGGTAAAATTGATTGTACGTAAAAAATGTACGGCTATGTTCATTGTGTGAAATCTGGAATCTATCAAATAATACGTTCAAATCGTACGATCGCGATTATTGGTGAAATGGTATGAATATGGATCCTTGGAACAAAATGGTAGAAATCTAATCATCGGGGAATCTGTTAAGTAAAAGAGTAATTGGTAAAGAGCTAGAATATGATAGAATAATTCACAAAGAAGTGTTTTAAGAAAGAGTTATGTATTCAAGAAGAAATATGGAAATGCTTAAAGATATGAACGTGATGGTGTCAGTTGTACAGGATATATATATGTATATATATATACACATTTGGAAGAAAATAGAAAGTGTGTAAAGAGGAATATTTGTCAAAGAAATAAAAAAGACTATTGCTTCTCTTATTTACGCGTTTCTGTAGTATTCACCAGCCGTCGTCGCTGATGCACACTTGTGCTTTTCTTTTTAGGTGTTTGGAGCTAGAGTCTACCGGTCCAGTCCATCTGCAGAATTGTAGAGTTATCAGGGTGTGTCGTAGTAGCAGAGTATCTTTTTATTTATCCTTTGATGTATTTGAGAGAATGTTTCTCTCTCATTTGAGCCTGCTTTCAGATTTTTTGAGTTGAGTTGTAGCAGTTGTTGAGGAGTTATAGTAGAGTTGTATCCGGCATGTTGCCAGGGTTTTTGTTTATTTGAGTCTGTATTATCAGAGCTATGTATCAATGATTGTATCAGAGGTCTATTTCAATTGTTGTTTAGTGAGTTGTATTTAGATTAGTGTATGTTATCGCCACGTGTCATCCTTGAATAATTGGCTTTACAGCTATCAGGGATGAGGTGTGACAATCTTCCTCTACTTGACATGTCCGATGGTACTACCCTGAAACAGCATATTGACAAAATCCAGCATGGTACTCAAATGAGCAGAGGTGTCACAAAAAATTGAAGAGCTCTAGTGACTTGTTATTTCGACATAAAGGAAAATCAAACTTTCTAGCATGCCAGTAGATGTTGTAAACCTACACCATGAATCCCACTCATTTACGCACAATCATGTCCCGAGCAATGTTATTTTGAAGTTGGATCAGGCCAAATCCATTTATAAATGGCTAGGTAGGTTTAAGTGACGAGACAACATGGCACAGTGCAGTCCTTCCGAAGGAAAAAAACATATTTCCTCTTTTCTGCAAATCGTAGTGCTGCAAAAGTGAAGTGCCTTCTCCACCTTAGTGTATCCTTCCCACTTTCCTCCTTCCAATTACTTATATTCTCATATGTGCTACAAGACAGTTATTTAAGGTGAGAGGCGCAACGAGGCGCAAAGATCCTGTAGGGTCTAGGCAAGAGGTGCGCTTATTAAAGCAAGGTGTGCAACTTACTGAAGCAAGGCGCACCTAAGCAAGAAAAAATAACAAAAAATAACATGCACCAATACATAAAATAGTACACTAAAACAATGAATTTGAGAGAATATACCACTTAAAAAGTCACAAAACATCTAACAAATGTCAAATTAATATACCACTTAAGTTCCAGCTTCTAGGTCCAGCCTCTAACAAATACCAGTACTTCTAAAGAATTAGTTTTAAAAAAAACAGTAGCCAGTATTTTATAAAGAAATAGTTTTAAAAAACATTTTATTATGAAAATTTTCCACGATAATTCACTCCATTAGTTCTAAATTACAAAAAACGAGTATACATCATCAGTTCTTTGAGTAACTGCTGTATATATTGCTGTATACGTATATATATAAATTGAAGGCGAGAGAAGCCGTTAGAGCAGAGAGAGAGAGAGAGAAGTCGAGAGAGGGACATACATTGGGTCGATAGAACGAGGCAGCGATGGAAGAACAGAGGCAGCAGGAAGAAGAGAAACAGCACATCGAATCGATTATTTTTTGGGTTTACATTTGCTATGATGTTGTTTAAGGTTAGATTCACGATTTACTTTAAACATAAAGAGGAGTGGTTGAGCGCCTCAATCGCGCCTCAACAGAAAAACCCGTGCCTCTTACAACTCACAGCACCTCACCCTACGAGGAGGCGCACCAACCGTGACTCGCCTTTTACAACTAAGCTACAAGACCACTGATAAAATGCATGGCATTTTTGGTATCAGAAACACCATAATAGAATCAGTAAAAGGGCTGGAAAATCATTAAAACCGAGTTTCGTTACTTTTAAACTGTCTCAAAATTTCAACTTTTTGGAACACTACAACGATATACCCATCCAAGTACAGCAATAAATGAGTAACTTCCACTCGAGAATCAGATTCCCTAGCTACTTTGATTAGTAGCTAGGGCTTGTTGAACTTTCTATAGCTCTGTGCGACTCAGTGCACTTGGCATCCATTTAGCAAAATAGATAGAATTTTTTGAAGGTGTATATCTGACTCCTTGCATGGATTACATTAACATGCAATAAAGAAACTGTGCATAATTAGCCTTCAACGATACACTGGGCTTATCAACCAACTGTGGTTTCTCATGCCTTCCCCAAACATTTCCCATCAAGTGGAGAGAGAGGTATTGCCAAGTAAAGTTTTGACCTGTTTTTTCTGTTGGAAGAAATTAATAGTCTTCCAAGACCCTGAGTCCCTGTCAGCAATGAGTGGACCTGGCAAGATTCTTCAGTCCATGACCGCCTCTTGAGTCCCTGCACCACTAAATCCAACGCCGATTCATAGACCACAATGGGGGCATAATGAGGCGTTTCTATATTGCTTCCAGCATGCTCAATGTTTTATTTTCTCATAGCCCTATACCTTGTTGCATTACCTTTCTAGTCAATAAGACATTTTCCCTCTTTTCTACAGTCCCAATTGCAAGTCATATAATGCATGTCTTTTAAAAATATTACCATTATTGACCCGTTACTCACTCCCATCAACCACTTAGTCAGATTCATGGGCACGCCTAGAGTGATGATCAGGTCTCTCTTCAGTGCCTTGTGAAACCTTGGTTTGCAATCTAAGGGTTCCAAGTCTCTTCTTTCACAAATTACCCCTTCGACGAACCTTTAAGTCTCCAGGAAATAACAGGGGTAGGCTTTTGAAGAGGTCTAAGCTGAATATTGAAGATTTTCACACAAGATTTACAATATTCTGCACTGCAGCAACCTTTGTATAGAGCATTGTATTTATTTCTTCAGCTTTATATTTAAGGTAGACGACCCTTCAGCTTGAAATGCTTTATTCTACTAACTCACATCATTATAAATGAATGGTTGCATATCGTAGCAGGTGACATCTCCTGTAATTACGAATCTCCTCATATTATCAAAAAAAGAAATATACTGTCCCTTCCTGTCATTTACTTTTCTGCTACGAAATCGTGGTCTGTATACAGACAATTATATGGAATGGATATCACCGAAAATATTCAATTGACAAAATAGAAACTGAGAAGAAAGTAAGTCAAATGATGCTGCAAAAAAAAACTCCAAACATAGCACATTAAGCAGTGACTAACAGTAATAGTTCTGCCATACATGAGGCTCTGTACTCGTACATGCAGATTGTAACCAATTCTAGGTTTGAAAATAGCACCCAAAGAAGTAATCAAAGAAAAACAAATGCTACCTCGTGTTTTAGCTGGATATCAGCTGTCTTGGTTTGAGAATCTTCCTTCGACCCAGATGCAGAATACCCCGGGTCAGCACTACAATTTTTTCTGTGCCATTTTCTTGTGGTTGCTTTGGAACTGCGTTTATGAGAAGCAAACGCAGTGCATTTACCTTCATCAGTCCTAGCCATCTTTTGAATGACACCGATATGAGTCTTGTGCTTTCTTTTCCTGTCTTTTTTAGTACCTGCTGTCGAAGAAGGCACAAGTTTTTCCCCACTATCATGAAAAATGTCAGGTTTCCCCTGAAGAGCTTCCTCGTTTGACTTGAAATCAATAGTCCCCAATCCAGACAGAACTTCCACAACAGGAGAATTTGACTTTTTTCTCCCTGGTTTTTCTATTGGAGACGAATCAAGTTTCCTCTCGTTATCAACATTTCCACATGTTAAATTACCTTCTTCAGATGCCCCACGGGATATCTGACTGGTCCCGGCAGATGCAATGGCATGCTTTTCTAAAGACTGTTCTCCTTGAGATAAGGATGACTTTCTTTTGCTCTTTGATCGATTCTTTCCAAGAATGGATGTTCCAAAAATCTGAGACACATTATCAGTACCAGACGGTTTAATAACATCCTTAGATTTTTTGACGACAAATTTTTCCACTGCCGGTTTCGAGGTGGAATCCAAATGATCAAAAACCTTTGAATCAATCTTCTGACAGCAGGTCAGACATTGCCACTTCCCGCTAGGAATACGCTTTGGGTTGCGAAATAAATCACAAGACAAAAGTAAGAAAGTAATAAGTAGACACTAAATAAGACACATCAGCTGTTAGATTACAAATTAACATACCTTCAGAGGAGGATTAAGGCACTGAAGGTGGTAGGTTCCGGGACAGCTCTCACAACAAAGCAGATTTCCACCAAGATCACAGACCACACATTCGTAATAGTACTGGAAACAAAACCATGAGAGAAGATGAGGAGCCAGCTTGTAAATGCTTACAATTATGTCAAGACTCGATACACTCAGACCACCACACATTCTTGCCATCTAAAGCAAATACTGGTGGACAACTTGAAATACCCATTTTCCAACAGCTTAAGCTTCTAGGTCAATTCGTAACTCAGCATGGCATTTGATTTTTGGGAGGTCTTGGTCCAAGTCTCTCCATTTGCATTTGTTCCTTCGCATTCTATTTCTCCACTTCGCATTCTTATTCTCCACTTTGCATTCTATTTCGTTTGATCCATCGATGTGCAACACAGGTTCGTGTTTCCACCGTGTTGCACGGGAGGGTGTTGTACAACTAGCTATACAATAATAGGTCCATTTCCAACTTTACAAATATAAGGCTATGGCCTATGTTAATCAGAAGAGTGGAAGCGTGGTCCTACCATAACGAACAAATAACTTAACCACAACGAAGAGCAACCACACAAATAACGACCACAAAAGCTAGCAATAAATGCCAAAGAGGAGAGATGTTCATGTCCAAGAAGGAAACTATTTCAAGGACTGTCGTCAATCCCTAGAAGGCATTTGCAGTTTCTTAAATTGCAAGAAATTTAACAACCGTAAAACCAATTAAAAGAGCCAGACACAAAGGGAGGAAAAGGATGAAAAAGAAGAAGAAGCTAATGTACCCCGTCATTTCCTTTCTTCTTGCTGGAAGAATGAGCAGAAGTTTCATTCTTCAACCTACGTGTCGACGAAGTACTTGTTGGATCCGAGGCTGGGAAACTTACTTCCGTACCATGGAATGTATCTGCACCGCAAGGAAGTTTTCTCCTTTTGCCCTTCGCAACCCAGTTTCGGTTAATTATTCTACTACTTTTCGTACCATTTTCCTTCATTTTTTTATCCAGCGCATTACATTCGTTGTTATACCTGAGAGGTGGAACATTAAAAGTCAAAGGAGAAGTTCAGAAACCAAATTCTCCACATTCTGAAACTACCACAATGTACAAGACGTTAGTAATTGGGATAGTAAATGGAAAGTAGCCTCCGTAACAACAAGGAAAATAGCAGCAAATTAAAACCAGCACTTGTGGTTATTGCATATATATTTGCTACAGAGATTTCATAAATTTTAAAAAAAAAGGTCCACCAAAGACATCTTAAATCAATTGCAGATATGTCTTGTGCGTTAAGTTCATCAAGAATGAAGGGTGTGGTCAATTTAATGTTAGAGTACAAAAATTCACCTCATAAAAGCAGAACATAGACAAATAAAGTAGAAGACGAGTTCAATATCGAACAGTGTCACCAGAGCACCAACCTTCATCTTGAAACCAGATAGTCAAAGCGTCTGTTAAAACTATCTACCAGATTTCAGTTTAACAAGGTCAGGAAAAAAAGCATTAGAAAGTGGTTTTCCAAGGATCTATACTATCCACTCATGTACCCACTGAATTAAATTACACGCACAAGGTAAGATACACCTCGCTTTGTCATTATATCAACCACGAACAAAGTTACAAAGGGAACGTAAGTTACACATCGCTCTGTCATTCTATCATCTACAGTACTTCGTCCGGATTTTGCATTGAACCTTTTGTCGGAACACAACAGCTAATGATTTGCTTTCTAAAAAAAGGAATCAGTTTTACTATGATTGAGATTATTGAATACAACTATAAAGTTGTGAAAATATTCAGTATATTCTAAATATAGTTAATATATCTTTAGAATGTATCTTATGATTATTTTGTTTCCATTTTACGAGTCCTCAAAATATATGATTGATTCCTTTAATTTTGGTGTCCTTAGTTTATTATTTCCTAAGTAGGACTTGTGTAATCCTATATATTGGTGTACTCTCCTTTGTAATATACACAATTGAATATACAGTATTTCATTTTCCTCCAAAATATTACATGGTACCAGAGCCCATTAGGATTTTGGTTTAGGATTTCTCTGCAGCAGCAACAGTCACCGACCTCCGACGATCCTCCTCCAGCAGTCGTCTCCCAATATCTCGCATCTCTCTCGCAAGGATCTCTCTCTTTCTCTCTCGCAAGGATGGTCGGATATCTTCCCCTTCGCCATCGCCGTCGTCACTGCTCTCTGTCTCGCCGCCGTCCATCACTGTCACCGCTGCTCTCTCTCTCTCTCTCTCTCTCTCTCTCTCCCTCCATTACAGATCGTTGACGCCATCGCCACTGTTAGTCGCCTCCATCGCCGACGCCATCGCCGATGGTTATCCCCTCTATCGCCTCTGTCGCTGAGGCTCTCTCTCCCTCCATTGCCGTTCAATGACACCATCGTTGTTGTTCGTCACCTCTCTCGTCTCTATTGCCGTCAACGCTGCTCTGTCTGGACGCCATCACCGTTGTTCTGTCCCACTTCTATCGTTGTTGTCGATCGTCTGATTATTGAACCCAAAACCTCTGGTTTCGTAGACAATTTGAACTCAGAATCTCTGCTTTAATCGCTGCTCTTCGCATCTCCATTGCCGACCAGATCTGACGACTGTTCATTGCTCCTATTCGCATCTCCTTTGTCTTAAATCAGGCTTCCATGGCTGACGAGAAACATACTATTAGTATTCGTCTCACTGGTGATAATTACCCATATTGGGCCACGGTAATGAAAAAATTCGTACTTGGTCAAAAAAAATGGGGTATTGTTTCTAGTTATGTTCCTCGTACCATTGATGAGACATCAGACGGCTTCAAACTTGCGATTGAAAATTAGGATTGTGATAATGCCCAAATCCCCACGTGGTAGCCACGGATAGAGATAATGTTTGCCAACAGGTTTACTACAGCACATCAGGTTTGGAAATATTTGGGAGAATTATTTAAGGAGTCCAATGTTGTCAAGCAATATGAATTGGATATTGCTATTATGGGTGCCCAACAACAAAACAAATCTATTCAGGAATATTATGGTGAGATCATCATTCTATGAGATGAGCTGGCATTGATGGAGCCTCTCAGTCTCAAGACATCTAATGATTATCTAAAATTTCGTGAAGATGGTCATTTGACAATTTCTTGTTGGACTCAATAGTCAGTTTGAGTCATTACAATGGAGTATTCTACATCGCTCGCCTCTTCCTACAGTTGATGATGTTGTGTCACGGACCAGAATTTCATATTACTTTTTCTCCTATTTTTCCCGGGCATCTTATAAATCTTTCTATTTTTCCCCGTGATTTATTGTGAATTTATTAGTATTCAGGGCCTCCCTGGGGCTTAGCTTATGGACTCCCTAAGGATTTGAGGTGTTTGGGATATGTTCGGAAGTGTTTATTGACATTCGGGTGGACCCTCGGTGAGCCACCTTCCCATCCACCTCTCCATTTCCCATATCGGTATGAGAGATGCTTTCCATCTCATTGGCAAGCATATTTCGATATGAAGAAGTTGCACATGTATTCCCATTTCACATACCGAAATGGGGTTTCATTGTTGGATGTCGACTGCCACATGTCGACTGCCACATTTCGATGTGTGGCTTAGCCCTCTCATGTCTTCTCTACTACATTTCGATATGAGAACCCTCTGTGAATGTATAAGATTGTCACATATCGATATGTGATTCACAATCATTGATCACATTTTGATATGTGACACATCCAATCGATATGTATAAGACCGTAAATTTCCTAATTAATATAATTAGGTTTAGGCATTTAATAAAAATTAATTAGATGCCTAAACAGATGAAGTTAAGTCTTAAAATTTTATTTTATAATAGATTTAACAAAAAGTAATTTCTGGTCGGATTTAAAAAATTTTAGAAATATGAAAGGAGTTTTAGGAATAAAAGAAGAATAAACGCAATTATCGTGAATTACTGAAAATACGTAGAAAGGACCTAAAGACTGTTGTAACTACGGTGCACCATCATGCACCGGAACGGAACCCAAGAGATAATTCAAATCTCCTAATTCATATAATACTTATCAAAAAGAATAAAATTAAAAGAAAACAAAGAAAATAAAAGAAAAGAGGAAGAACTCCAGGGAGAGGGAAAGGAAGAGAGGGAGAGGAAGAAATCGTGTCGACGTCTCGATGATTCGACATTCGAATCAACGGTAGAATCAAGGTAAATACATCTCTGCGATCCTATTGATATGCATAGATCGTAATAAAACTTAGAAATCGATGAGAAATCTATGTTTAAGAAAATTTAGGAAAATCGGATCTACGCGAATTAAACGTGTTTTTGATCCATTTAAAAGTACCTATAGACTGATTGTAGGTCGTATACGCTAGTAGTGACCATAGAACCTGAAGAAAAACATATTCCAGGGTCCGATTAGAGGGTCCCTGTATTGAAAATCAAAGTTCGAAGTTTTTGTTCTTCGCGAAATTCCCAACGGGTATCGGTCCCCCATATCTCCGGGGACCGGTCCCTCTTAAACAGAGGGGTGAATGTACCCAGCGGGTACCGGTCCCTCTTGAACAGAGGGATTTTCTGCCTTATTAGGTACCGGTCTCCCGACCCTCTGGCGACCGGTCCCTCGTGCTGTGTTTTGGAAAAAAATTAAGGAATTGTTCAGGAAGAGTACCCTGATCTCCGGGAAATGTAGAAAAATGTAAGAAAGACCAAAATAGGCATGAACCAGGGATTATAGAGTAAAAAGGGAGACATAAAGTTAAGAAATTAACAAGTACACGATTTAGGAGGAATTATTTATAAACTTTCGATAAGTGATTGTATTATTATTATTTGACTTTCAAGATCCTCCATTGTACCATACGACTAAGGTGAGTGACATTGCATATATTTACCGGATTTCTGGTATTTTCTGAACCATTTCCTATTTTCCGTGAGAATTACTTTGTTAAATGTTTTAAAAGTATCTATGGTATGAAAATAATTGCAAATCTATTATTTGGCCATCCGAACAATGTGATAAGAGACGGTCCCATGTCAGGGAGAGATCTGGCCTTCTAGCCCTACTCTATGGGGTATATGCCTAGCGATCTGGCCGTCATCTAAGGGGTACAATTGACTAGCTAACTGTCTATAAATAAATAAGAATGGATTAAGCGTCAGACGTCTAGCTGATCCACTGGGGATGCCCAGCATATTCTGTTCTGTTCTGTCTTTTCTAATATCTGCTCTGTTCTGTATGGATTGGCCTATTATGACATTAATTAAAGCAATATTTAATAAAACAAGGGTTTCAAGAAAAAACAACATGTATGCCCTACTGTTCTGTTTTAGTTTTATTATATTCTGGACAAACGCTATATTCTATTATGACTGTGATCTTATTATGGTGCCGGTACATTCTCTGTTCTGTTCTATTCTGTTCTAATATCAGTAGGGTATTTTCGTGGTTGGTCTCTGTTTACGATTCTGTATAAGATGTGTTTCAGTTTCGGACTTATTATGTTTTAAGAATTAATACACTGTTTACTCTGTTTTTCATATCCATGGCATAAAAACATGTACATATACGTTTTGTCACCCATACGAGCTATTGGCTTATGAAAATTAATATTTTCTAGATGAGGAGAACCAGCTACAATATCCCTAGGGACGTGTGCATATTGAGGACTATCAGTCTGTTGTGAGTAGATTTTGTTTATAGTTTCTTTTCAGTTTTAGTGCTCTGAGACAGTCTTTATAGTTTGTAAATTAAGAAATTTATGGTTTGTAATAAGTTAAAAATTATGACTTATTTCAGTGTGATGCAGTCGTCAATGGAGATTGGCGGCTCCAACCTTCTACAAACCTGTTGATTCGGGTGAATGCCAAGTGAGTAGGCAACAATCAAACGTTGATTCAACGAATACTGGATGATTGGGAGAGAAAGAGGCAAAGTTGCTCTCTAGGGTTTACTTTCATTCCAAAGATACCAAAAGAGTTACATGAATGATCCTTAAATACGCCACAAAACCCTAGCCCATAAGCAAGTCGGGCCTAGAAAATAAAAGAAATGAAATAAAAAGCCCAAAATAAGCAGGCCAAATACAAAAACCGGAATAGCTCTTTTTGGGGCTGCTCCCGGGCTCAAAATGGCGTAGCGATTTTGAGGCGGCGAGCGTCTCTCCGAGAGCTTTCCAACAGTCCAAAGAACGCTGAAATCGGACCCCCATAGCAAAAGTTATGCCCGTTTTACCGGGCGAGTGACCCGGGCATACCGGCGCCCCCGGGTCTCCAGGTAAGCATCAGCCACGCTATCCGCATCATCCTCCCCAGCTTGGAAAGAATTCGCCCTCGAATTCGCCAACCCGTCATCTTCTTCTGAACTGTCCCCATGGTATGGAATGAGATGCTTCACGTTGAACACGTCCGAAGTGTGGTCATGGCTAGGCAGCTTCAGCCTAAAGGCATTGGCATTGATCTTCTCAATAATCTCATAGGGACCAACCTTTCGAGCAGCGAGTTTGCTGTACTCGTGCACCGGAAAGCGGTCCTTCATCAGAACAACCCATACATAATCCCACATGTTCAGTTCCAGCAATCTCCTCTTCTTGTCAGCCGTCTCCTTATACTTTGTTGACGACTCCCGTAGGTTCTGTTGCACCTGCTCATGCACCTGTTGCAAGTCAGTGATGAAATCCTCAGCCCGTTTGTGCACCCTAGTCACATCACCCACAGGTGCCAGGTCAATGGGAGCCCGGGGTTGGAATGCGTAGTTAGCATAGAAGGGAGTGACCCCGGAACTTCGGTTTTCTGATCGGTTGTAGGCAAATTCAGCTTGGTACAACTTCTTATCCCAGGACTTCAGGTGCTCTCCCACCAAACATCGCAACAGATTCCCCAG
>NMUG010008326.1:0-11695 GCA_002855965.1 Monotropa hypopitys | reverse complement strand
GAAGGTAATGTTAACACAGACAATATGAGGACGAACAGAGGGATAGTAACACTTTTATCCCTTCTGCTTGCTAGAGTAACCATGAAATGCACAAGAGGATTAATAAATATAGCGAAATATTCGAGGGTATTATCAGAATGAAACATAGGAACATCAAATTGATTTTTTATTTCCATACAAAAGACTTAAAAAAAAGAGTACAACTCAGAGCGAGCGCTGTTTCATAAGATAAACATAAGTAACGCTAGAGTAATCATCAACAATAATAACAAAATAATGAAGCACTAAAATTAATAAGGATTTAGTAACCAAACCAAAATCCAAACCGTAAGTTCTTGGGTTCGAGTCTAAGCACAACCACTTTGTGTATTATTACCAAAAAGTTAGGCTCGCCCTTGTCATTTCTCTTTCCCTAGACACCACTGATGAGTACCAGTTGGGTGTTTTTTTAGTAACCGAATCCAAACCAACAATATCAGTAGTGATCCATCGGCTAAGGTGACACGGGAAGGTTTTCCAAGAGAATGACAAGACATGACATTAGAGACACCAGTTATATGATCAGAAGCACCATAATTAGTAACCCAAGGAGTATTAGTAGCGAGACAAGCGAGAGGCTGACCTTTCTGAGAGAACGTAGTAGTGAAGGAGAGTCACATCTGAAAAGGATGTGTAGACACTAGGCAACGGTACTCATCCTCTGGAATTATAACTACACGAGGAGGGTGGCTCTGATACCATGTTAGTAGAGGTGAGAAAAACATGCTTAGGGTGCATAAAACCCTAACACAGTGTAGTAATAAACAAAACCGAAACATTGCAATGATTGTTTTACTGTTACACCTAATCACTATTACTATTGTAACTCCTTACAGAGGTGAATGTGTCCTTGAACATATTGAACCTGTAGCCGCAATCATCAAGCCTTTATCATAAATGATCTTTTATTGAGACACTAATCTTAAATTACTATATCCAGTCAGCAGAAGATGGTAGCAGGTTTATTGGGAGAGCGAGGACACTTGGCTCTGGTCAAAGTCAAACAATTTCCACTGTAAGTTCGGATTCGAGCCTGCAGGCTAGACTCTTGGATAATGGCAACAGCCCCACCCATCCAGCAGCAGCTGGTGCGGAACAGCAGATTGGAAATGAAAGGTATGTGGAAAGAGTCCCTTATGTTTTAGTTTGTATAGTTTAGCATCACCTTGTTCTTTAGTTGAATGAAGCTGGGTTTGATAAGAACTTAAGCTCAAGTACTGCGTGAAACTTTTCAAACTTGTTGATTTGCTTCTCTTGAAATCTTACCAATTTATTCTGTAGATAAATAGTGTGAACACTACCCTTCAAATGATTGTTTGGTGTTAGTGTTTCTGCCCTCCTATGTTTCTGCTTGACATAAATCAAAGGTTTTCCAAGCATATAAAATTAATTTATCACGCATAATAAATACTTGGCAAGTCCAATGTTGAATTCACATAGAAATTAGAATTTATATATTTATCAATTTAATTTGATTTATTTTGATTTTGGTAAAACAACAAGAAAGTGAATGGGGGAAAGAGTTTGATTTTTATGATTTTCCGATTTTTACTAACCAAACCAAACCAAACCAAACCAACTGAGCCTTGAATCCCAATCAAATGGGACGGCTACACGAATCCTTTTTTTCCAATGTGCTTTGTCGAGTGCATCGTGTTCCGTTATACCTAATGAACTTAAATTCTTACGAACTACCACTTCTAAAATCAATTTAGGTCTACCCATTCCCTTAGTGCTACCATCTATCACAACCCTATCACTTCTTCTAACTACCGCGTCAACGAGCCTACGATAAATATGTCCAAACCACTTTAATCTATTTTTCCTTATCTTAGTTTCCAGCGGCGCTACTCCTACCATATCACGAAGGTTTTGGTTTCTAATTATATCTCGCAAAGTTTTACTACACATCCATCTCAACATTCTCATTTTACCGACACTCATCTTACATACATGTTGTTTCTTAGTCGCCCAATACTCTGTACCGTATAACGTGGCTGACCTTATAGTCGTACGATAGAACTTCCCCTTCAACTTTGCAGGCATCTTACGACCGCATAACACTCCTCCACTTGATCCATCCAACATGAGTTTTGTGCATAACATTCTCCGCAATCTCTACATTCCTACTAACAATTCAGCCAAGATACATTTTAATTTTCTCCTAACCAAGATTAATCAAATTATTCTAAAAATTACACATCTCGGGTATTGGGTTACTAGCCTCGATCCTCTGACAAAATATTTAGAGGTGAAAATTAATTAAAACTACACATCTCCGTATTGGGTTCCTAGTCACAATCCTTTGCTGAAAGTTTTTCAATGAAAATAATTTTATTCAAGAAATTGGTTAATTAATTATCTTGATTAGTTCTAAAAATTCTATTTTGAAATATTGACCGTAAATTGATTGTAGTATTAGATGTGCCTAAATTTAATTTGTCTACAACCAATAAAAAATATTTACAAACCCAATATTGATTTCTTTTTAAAAATGAATTAATCTAGAAATTTACTTAACACTCGAAATTGAAATTAAGATGAAGAAAATCAATTAATACCTGGATTAGAATTGAATTTCTCCTTTGAATTGAGCGTTGAGCAATTAGCCGGGCATCATAATTGGAAAGGAAATAACAGACTGGGAATGGAAAATGGAAAATAATTTACTGGGAATTGGAACTGAAGTTAAAAACAAAGACTACCTATTGAATACATGCTCTCTTCTTCCTGACTCTCCCAACATTATACAAACTACATAAGGTTCTCCTCTAACTAGTCCTAATGACTGCTGACTTCCTATCCCTTCTCTGCCTAACTATCTACAATGTACTACTTGACTCTACATAAAGACTCCTTTTGAATATGTAAAAGGCAGATGAAAACCTCCCCTACACAATGCACAATGAGTCAACCTACAAAAGGCAGATGAAAACCTCCCCAACACAATGCACAATGAGTCAACCTCTTTTCTTTTCTCTTTCACTGTTTACTCCATCTTGTTTCCACCACCAGTCATTTCTTTTGTCATTTCCTGCTTTTGATCCCATGCCTTGTCCAGACTAGTCCAACACATCTCCTACAAATCCGTCCTCTTGAAATAATCCAACTACTCCACCGAGCCCTTTCTTTTCCCACTCAGTCTATCCTTTTTGACTTTCGAATTACTGCCGAAATGGTCTTTAGACATTTTGAGCTTGTTTTGTAATTTTTTGCATTGAAAAATAACAAAATAGACGACCGAATCAAGTACCGATTGACCACCGGATCTTACACCGGATCATTCGGTGGTTCTTATGGATGGAGGGAGCGATTGGACGCACGAATGATCAGCTTGATCCTCTGGTCTGTTCTGACTTTTGCTGCTTGGTGACTGTGAAGTACCGATACTTGTTAAGTATCAGTAATTGATGATGCTTTTGATTTTCAATCTCTTATTCCGGGGATGTTCCGAACTTTTAACAATTTATTCAACAATGCTCGAGGACCTGCAAAATACTATATTTTTGCACGTTTTACAATTAAGCACATTAAAATGGGCTTAACAAATAAATCACAATAAATATGTTTAAGAGTCATTAAAAGTATGTAAATTAGGAAACGAATTGCTATAAAAATATGCAATATTTGATGTCAGTCACCCTCTAACTTGAGTTTTACTAGTCTCTAGCAAACCTAACTAAGTAGACTCAATCTTAAAAATGAAAACAAATTAAATAAAAGACAAGATAGTTCCTTTAAACCCCTGAGCGGCCCCAGTAGGACAAATATGGTCTTGTTAGAGGTTATGCATGCACTATTATTTCACATAAAGGTTCCTAAGCCCAATTTGAGTGATGTGGTTCTAAACGCGTTACTTAATCAATCACACGCCCTCTAGTGTGCTTGGTGGTCAAGTCTCTTATACAATTTTATTCCCTGGTCATTGTCTCCACTCCTTACCACCTCGGGTTTTTTGGGTGCACATGTTATGTTCATTCACTTGATCCTGATCGGAGTAAACTTGACCCTCGCTCTATTTGGTGTATCTTCTTGGGTTACTCCCGACCCCAAAAAGGGTATAACTATTACTCATTCAATTTACATCGTCATTTTGTGTGTGCCGATGTCACTTTTAATGAATCATTGTCCTTTTATTCAGAGACTATAACTATTGCTGATCTACTTGCATTCGAGTCTGTCCTTTCTATAGTAGTTCCGTCTGTTACTGTTCCCCCAAAACGCTTGCAAGTCTATGTTCGTTGCCATAACCGTCCACTAGTTGAAATGATTCAAACCCCAATCACTGATCAGGTTACCACTCTATCTCCAATTATTGGAGTGCCTGCCGGACCATCTACACCCTCCCCTCAATCGTCCTCTCCATCACGAGGTCTTGATGATCTCCCCATTGCTCTCTAGAAAGGTACCCGTACTTGCACTTCTCATCCTATTTTTAGTTTGTCTCCTATGATCATTTTTCTCATTCACTCCGTGCTTTTACCACCGCTATTTCCTCTATTTTTGTTCCTAATACTGTTCAGGAGGCCTTGTCTCAGTCTGAGTGGCAGACAATTATAGAGGATGAAATGACAGCTCTCATCATAATAGCACATGAGAGTTGGTTCCTCTCCCTACTGGAAAGACTCTCGTCGGTTGTTGCTGGGTATTCACTGTCAAGTATCTTCTTGGTGGTACTATTGAGCGTCACAAAGGCCGTTTGGTTGTTAAAGTCTATACACAGATATGGTGTTGACTTTTGAGACCTTTTTTTCGGTTGTCAAACTCGGTTCTATTTGGATGCTTATTTCTCTTGCAGCCAACCTTGATTGGCCATTGTTTCAGCTAGATGTCAAAATGCCTTCCTTCGTGAAGATCTCGAGGAGGAAGTCTACATGAAGCAACTACTAGAGTTTGTTGCTCAGGGGGAGATTAATAAGGTGTGTCGTTTTTACAAAGCACTTTGTGGGCTGAAGAAGTCTCCTAGAGTATAGTTTGGCAAGTTCAGTGACATAGTTATAAGCTTTGGCATGTATCAGAGTCAGTCTGATCACTATGTATTCTCTCTCACATTAGCTCGTGGAAAAATACATTGATAGTGCATGTGGATGACATTATCATTACTGGTGATGATCAACGTGGTATTAATGATCTAAAAACCTTCTTGCATCAGCAATTTCATATCAAGGATTTGGGAAAACTTAGGCATTGCTTGAGTATTTAAGTAGCATTGTCCAAATAAGGTATCAATTTTTCTTATGAAAATATGTGTTAGATGTTCTTATGAAAATATGTGTTATATATTCTTGAGAGTATTGGTTTTCTAGGAATCAGGCCTGTTGAAACTCCTATGGATCCCAATGTTAAATTGTGTGTGGATCAGGGGGATCTGCTCTCTAATCTTGATCAGTATTGTTGTTTGGTTGGTAGGTTGAACTACTTCCAGATTACACACCCAGACATCTCGTTCGTAGCAAGTGTTGTGAGTCAGTTTGTGTATGCACCTCGTTATCCGTATTGGGAAGTAGTCTCAAGATCGTAAAGTATCTAAATTACATCAAGGCCGTGGTTTGTTTTATCGAGCTAATAGACACTTATGTGTTGAGGCATTTACTGATTCTAATTGTGCAGTAGGACTATCTGATAGAAGGTTCACAATTGGATATTGTGTCTTTCTTGGTGACAAATTGGTTAATTGAAAGAGTAAGAAACAAGTTGTGGTTGCTCGGTGTGCAAAAGCAGAATATAGAGCAATAGAACACACAATATGTGAGGTTGTATGGTTACAATTATTTCTTGAAGAAATAGGGTTGAATGTGCAGTTGCCCATACATTCTGCCAATCAAGCAATCATTCACATTTCTTCCAATCCAGTGTTTCGTGAGAGGACGAAGCACATTGAAGTGAATGGTCCTCTAGTTCGTGAAAGTTGACTAATGGTATAATAGCTACTTTGTATGCGGTGACATATGCTCAGTTTGGCCGATATGTTTACTAAATCATTGTTAAAACCTTGATTAGATTTTCTATGTAACAAGCTGGGTCTTTGTGAGATTTATTCTTCAATTTGAGGGGGAGTGCTAGGGTATCGTAATATGGGGTTTGTCCCACATCGCTTAGTTTAACCTTGTATATCTATCACTATTAATATAAATAAACTAGTTGTGTGTTAGGGTTAATTAACACTCTACCACCTTTTCTCTAGCTCTATGAACAAACGATCGATGGTGAGAAGCAGGCTACAAAAGGAGAGGGTGGCGTCTGCATCAGATGAGGTGGTGAGCTCCGGCGAAGGAAGGCAACAGCGACAACGATGATGACATCAACAGAGGCTCTCATACCATGTTCATAGAGCTAGAAAAAAGATGGTAGGGTGTTAATTAATCCGAACACGCAACTAGTTTATTTATATTAACTGTGATAGATATACAAGGTTAAACTAAGAAATGTTGGACAAACCACATATTACGACATGAGAGTTTTCAGCAACGTTAACCCATAAAACACAGAAAAATTCTCACATGGAAATTAAAAAAATACGAGACAACTCAAAATATTTTTCATCTTTAAAAATAGAATATGGATCTGCGAAAAGATAAAACGGGCAAACAAAGTTCTAGTTGTTATCAAATCATGAAAATAAACCATGACACCTAGATTTAGCGTGAGTGATCAAGCTTAATTCGCAAACAAAAAATAACCCCAAAGTCTTTCCGGACTGAGTCTCGACTTCAATTCTCTGTGTCATGCACTCAACAAATAAATCACTTGAAACACGGTGCATTTTACAACTCAATATATGTGCGGCGGAAGATATATAAATTATAAATCAAAACATTTCACACATTACGACACGAAGGAAAAGCTCTATATAAAATGTATACACGATCTCATGAAAGGAATACCAAGCATTGGGAATCTCATCCATCCATAAAACCACAAACCATTACCACAATGATCAAATACGACTTTCGTTCCAGTTATATTGTTAGGTAAGTGTAAATCGTATAAATGTCCGAGGATACTTCTCTTTTTTTCAACTCCACCATATTCTTTTGTTTTTTCACCTTTACACACCCCATTAAGTAAAAGTAAAATATTTCTTTTCTTTCATCAATAAAATTGGTGACTCCCAACTTATTCATTTTTTATTTTTTAATATTTTCATGTATTTTTCTTTTCTAGGAAAGGTACACCATAAATAAGCACAATTCATTTACAATTATCTCCTTACTTCTTCTATAAATTATTTTACATGAAATTTCACCCTTTTGAAGACAATATGAAAAGTAGAGCTTAACAAGAAAAAATTTATATAAAAGACTCAATAAGCTCGCATGGGATAAACGTTAGAAAAAAATGAACTGACTCAAGCATATCAAAAATTGCCTATAATCCTTTCCTAGGGGTACTAACAACCATATATGTTCCAAGCCAAGAGTTTATTTGACAACAAAGATATTGAGATCAATTCAACGATCAAGTTTTATGTGACGACAAGATTTTATTTGTCTCGACTCTAACGAAAGATAAGGCTCTAAACTCACTTGGGCGCAAGTATCCACTAAACAAGCCATCAAGACAATCAAATTTCGACTCACAATCGACATTAGCTTAAAATAGACATAAAGTGCAAATGTGCTAAAAACTAAGTGTCATGATAAATTTTTGCAGCCTGTTAGCAAAAAGAACTAGGATGCCACATAAATATCTAATTGAAGATCAACAAGTTCCTACTTATTTTCCAAATGTGTTAAACTTGCAAACTCTCAAAATCTATGTAAAAAAATTTATTACCTAAATTATCTACCCGGTCCTTCACGCGGACTATATGAGATATATTTCTCCTTGACACAAAAATTGAGACATGCAACTATACTGAACCGACATTTTTTATTTTGAAGATTTTTCAATTTTTCATAAAACATAAAGTAAACCTAAAAAGCAGAAATTCTAACCTAAAAAGAAAAAGGAAACTAAGTATCTCCCACCCCAACTTGAATTATGCATTGCCCTAAATACATGAAAACAATAAGATACAGATATACAAGACAAGACAATAAGGGAACGAAAACATGTACTAACTATGCCTCGTGCTTCCGTTCCGCATAAAACCTTACAAAAGGTTAGAGGCCAAGGGACTAGGAAACAATGTTTGCACAAGATAAACAAGATAAAATCTAACTAACTTAACCTAAGAAAAACTAGAAATTAAAATAAAATAGAAAAATAAAACCTAAACTAAAAATAAAATAACTAAACTACGATAGTACAAAAGATGGTGGAGGGCATACCCATTCCATTCCCTTACATGCACGCTACTTAAACCATCCCACTGTGGACGATTAAAAATATATAGTATACGCCGGTCTAACAGAAGATATATTTTGAGTAGAGGGCATGTAGGAAGCATTTTAAAAATGTGAGCTCCACAACATTAATAATCCTTACCAAATTAATTTCCAAAAGGTTGACGAGGTCGATAAGAGATGGCTGGTAAGTCCAGTGAAATGTGTTAACACCAAGAAAATCAATTGGCATGGATGAGATGAAAGGTGACGACAATGGTAGTTCAATCCATGGGTCAAATATAGGTGATTAGATAGCAATTTTAGTGTAGGACAACTAGAATCAATACCCTGGACAAAATAAAACTTAAAGGACTGGGCGCAGTCAAATTGACCAATCAGTGGAAGAATTTCTACGATCTCCAACAGGTTAACTGTAATACATGTGTCATCAAAATCTCAAATATAAATTCTTTTAATTATTTCGTATAAATAATTAATGTCTTTTATAAAAATGTTCGGGTTAAACCTTGAGGTATAATCGTTGAAATCATGATGGTAGAAGAGTTTGGAGTGACACGTGCTGGTTTGAGGTAGAATTTTGAGGTTTAAAGCTAACTTAGGTGATTAATCTTATTTTTAATCCTTGAGGTTTTTCTTAGAAAGGGTATTTGGACTTGGAGAAGGTCATAGAATGACCATAGGATGCCCATTTGATGTTTAGAATGTTGAGGAAGTATTTTGGGATGAGTTTGGAGGAGTTTGGAGTCAAATATTAAGGTTTGGGGGTCATCCCGGGGTCCTCGTTCGGACCACGCTTGGGGTTCGTCCGGACGAGTGACCAGAGACTTTCCCGCAGATTTTTGGTGATGGTCGTCCAGACGACGGGGGAGTCCCGTCCGGACAAAGGTGGTCATCCGGACGAAGGTGGGACTCGTTCGGACGAAGCGCACGGCAGTTTTAATTTTTTAAGGGTAAACTTGGGTTTTCTCATTCTAATTGACTTATAACCTCCCTAATCTGTATTAGGGTTATTCTAAATCGTTTTTGGCCTCCATTAGGTATTAGGTATTATACACTTGAGAGAAAGCCTTAGAGTGAGAGAGGAACCTCCATTGTTGGACCTTCAAGGTTGAAAGAGATTTGGAAGTTGTGGTGCAAGGATCCTCTGTGGCTTGAATCCTTTGGTAAGTCTTTCTATCCTTATGCTTTTATGGACTCTAGTCTTTGGGTTAAACTCATGGATAAAGTTCATGTTTTGGTATGTTATATATATCAACCGGATCTATAGATTTTGCAGAGAAGGTTGCATAGATTGTGGATTTTCCTTGGGTTATTTAAGGTTTGTTTGTGTATGAGACTAGTTTTGAGAGACATATTAGTCTTGGAACCTAGGAAGGCTATTAATGGCCTTATATATGTATGTTCGTTGTGAAGATCTCACGTGTAAACATATGATGTTCGTGTGTAACTTGGGGAAATTTAATGTTAGATTTGGAATGCGGTATTTGAGAGGGGCATGGACTAGGGCTCGTCTTGTTATTATCAAGCATGTTAATGTATTCATTTTTTGTCAATTTATTTACAATGTGGACTGAAATTTATAGTTTGATTTGACAGGGACTCTCGTGGAAGGCATTGAGACCTCGATCAAAGGCAAGGAGAAAAATGGTTAAACGGTATCGGTGAGTGTAGTATTATGGTATTTTAATTGTACGTCTGCAAGTATTTATTTAGCTGTTATTTTTGCACCGGTTATATGATTATAAGATATGGATAAGCATGATATACATATGTATTATGCATTGGCCTGCGTGAGACGTGTGGCGTTGGCAACCTGTGTAAGTCCAACGGGTGCGCAGGGGCGTAACCCCAAAATGTGCGCGTGGCGTACAAATTATTACCTATTGCAATAGCTATTTTCAGGACATGGCATGCTCAAACCTTTTTGAAAAAAGGGTTTCAGCCAACATATATGAAAGAAATATGCATGTGATGCACTTATTAATGAAAGAAACCTGTTGTTGATTCTATGATTTTCGTTACTGATATTACTTGAGATTGGAAGTTAAAATGTCATAGTCACACAGTATTTTCCTTGTTTTTGACTTGGAAAATAGGCCACAGGATTAGCGGTCCACTACAAAGCCAAAGAAAGAAAGCATGCTTGGCTGGTGGTGACATGGGTTGAAGTCGGTATTTGAGGATTTGTTCTACTTGGTAGTCTTTGTAGCTCCTTCTGGTAGTTGTGAGTTGTTACCCATTTGAGATGACTTGTATTGGAGACTATGCAGTAGTTCAATTTCTTTTTATCTTGTTAACGTTGTTCTTGAGCTAGCAAGTACTTGTAGTCTTAATGATTTTTATTCTAGTGACTTTACACTTGGTTCATTTTATTGTATGTGGAATGATATTTGAGGATTTTCTGTTAAGCAAAAATCTATAAATTTAGCGTTCTTGGTTAATTTTGAGTTTGGGATGTTACAACTTGGTATCAGAGCTCAGGTTCTAGCTCCGAATTAGGGGACCATATGACTAAGTGGAATTGTACATGAGGTGTGTGCTTGAGGCAAAGTGTTAGGAGTGTGACATTGTTTTGTGACTATTATGTGTGTCTTTGACACCCACAGGACTTGCCTTGAAATCCGATTAGAAGGACGCCTGATCAACATTCTCTTCTAATAGGAGGTCTTGGGAAGTTAAGTGGAAAGACATAGTATAACAGAATGTTAAGGTTTAAGGTGTTTTGAGTAAGGTGGCTAAGTAGTGGACCATAGGATGTCAAGTCATATTTTGAATTATTGAGGTGTGTTTGACTAATACGTGAGTTTTGGCATCTAACAATTGTTTCCATCATGTTGTTCTTGTGATGTGATTTTCAGGGAAGTAATGGAACCAAACAACCAAGGGATTGAGGAAGAGGCTAGTGTGAATGGAGGAAACCCAAATAGTGGCGGGGTGTTCCACATGTAGTTGGGTTTTTATTAAGATTCCGTCTGCAGCCGCCGCTGTTGCCGCCACCATCCTCTGACGCCCATCTCCGGTGATAGTCTTTCACATCTTCGACGGACCTCTGACCGCAAACACTAATATTATACATCTGTCTCTCGCATCTCTCTGTTTCTATCCCTCGCACCTCTCGCATCGCCGCCAGTCTCGACGCAGCCGCAACATCGTTGTTCATCTCCATCAGTCCCGACGCCATCACCGGCGACCTCTGTTGCCATCGCCGATGATCTCTATCACCACTAATGCTGACAATGATCTCTGTCACCTCTGTTACCGACTTTACTACTTCGAGACGACCCTTCTCAGATGCTCAAGATCCAAGGGTCTTACCTCTATCGGGGATAGTTGATTTGAAAATGCACTGGCGAAAGGCCAGATTT
>NMUG010008325.1:0-11695 GCA_002855965.1 Monotropa hypopitys | reverse complement strand
TTGACTTTCTGTAATTAATGGAAAAGTAGATAGAGGTCAGTGGTTTTATGCATAGGGATCATTTGATGTCTATGTAGTTTCCACTATATATCCTGGTGTTGTGCTGCTGCTTTCTCTCTTTACATTACTGTTTGCTCACACTGCTTCAAATTAATAATAATCAAATTAATAATTAGAACACATTTTTGAAAATAGAAAAATTAACTTTTAATCGGCAAACCTATTCACCCCCCCCCCCTTCTAGGCTTTGCAATGCTTCCGCGAACTTTCACAGCGGATGAGCAAAATCGCTCACAAAGTCAAAATGGTACCTGCTACTATTCTAAAGCGAAGAAAAAGCGGGGACATCCTGGTAAAGCCCGAACTATCTAAGGACGCGACATCCATAATACGGCACCACACCATATAGCCCAATAAGCGGAAAAAGGACAAACCTAATCCATGCACAGTCACAACGTGCTCTCTAGCAAAAAATGTCAATATCCCAAACAATGGTATTTGGAGTAACGTTGTCCAAAGCCACAATCTATGCATCCAACTACTGAGGGAAGTATAACAAAGCAACAATCCGTTCGATTAGAAATGGTAAGGGAATGTCAGGAAACCACCGAAGGTGTGACGAATGACTCCTGAACAAATGGGCGACAAGCCACACATACAAGATCTCAACACCGCTACAAATACGAGGATCATGAGACAGCAGACACAGGGTCAGTCCTCTAAACGTCTCCACCAACACTGCGGGTATGATCGTCTGTCCATCGATGACAGCCTCAACAAAGAAAACCACGCACAGATCCAGCTGCCCATCATATCGCGGGAAGAACAACCCCGCCAACAATACAAATGCAAAGGCATATATGCATCTGCGGGAACCTGTGCCTCTATCTTCCAGTCGGGTAAAATCAGCCCCCCATAGATCATAATAGCCTCCATCACGAAACAGACTCCATAGAAAATCGGGTCGCACAGTCGGAATCCCATCAATATCATCAGAAATCAATGAAGCCTTCTTCAGGCCTATTAGAGCACAAAAATCAATCTGGGCATTCTGATCAAGAAATATACGGGCCATGGTCTCTAGGAAAGGCCACATCCTCAATACAAAGTGATACTCCTCCAACGTAGGAGTCATCTCATGCAAACTAAACCGAAATAGGCTCAAAGCCGGTACCCAATACCTCACCAAAGCAAGCAGAAAGTCTGGGGCAACGTGAATGGTCAAAATACTAGCCACCCCACCGAACAACTACTCAAACAAAAGCCACTCAGCTGGGGCAAAAGACACCCACTAAGCAACCATGAGTGCGAGAAAAGAAGGTGCAAACGACATTTCCTACAGTGGAAAATAGAATATTATTATCCTTTTTACATGTATATACAATACAAGGTAATAGACTAAAAAAAGAAGTACAAAAGATAAACACAAAGACTGAAGTAGATACATTACATACAGAATGTTTCTATTACAAACAAAAGAAGAAGAACAAAAGGGCTAACTATAAAGTGTTCCGCTGAAAAAACAACTCTATACAATGCTATCTACTGCAAAAAAAACTCTGTCTCAATGCTGCAGGTATCAGATATCCCTGCTCCTACTATTATCTCGACGTCCTCGGCGTCTGGGTCTCCGGTCAACAGAACCTCTAGGGGGTCCGAGGCATCCTGAAATAGAAAGAAAAATCAATCAAAAACTGAAGAAGAAAGAAGGTTTACACAAATCTATAAAAGAACATCCAGAAACTAAACTATTGGTTTACGTACCTCATCCTGGGGAAGGTCCTAGCCTGGTCATGCTCCTCTCTGTCGATCCCTACATTGCTGGAAATCCTTGAAGTATCTCAACTACTCCCCCTTAGAAAAAGGCCGGGAAGACTGGGCTCTGCGATCAGTGTCCCTCATCATCTGAAAGAAGAGCTCCTGCTCCATGCCAATTGAGCGCTCTCCATGAACCTGGGTCATAGTGGTGAAGCGGCCAATAGACACACTCTGAAACCAAGTAGTGTAGTCTCCCTCCACCATGAACCCTGCTATATCCATATCTCCTACATTCAGAGACCAAGCCTGCCCAAAGGTAGCAGCAAATGGGCATCTAGGGATCCGTATCTCTCCCGTCATCTGGAGCCAATAGTGGTTGCCCATATACAGCTCCCAGGATGAAAAAGAGAAGAATGTGCATCTCCGAGATGATAGATATATCTCGATGCCGTACGGACCTCCATACATCAAATAAAAAATGGGTACCGGGTGACCTCATCTGCTGTGACAAGCTCTAATTGGAAGCGAAGAGTCACGAAGTCCAGCAAATCAATAGAATGCACAGACGGGCGCAAACACTGCAAGGCCCTAGGAATCTGATATTCCTATCCAGAAGTTCGGGGGCACCCCACGCTTATATGCTCAAATGACCACTATAACAGAAAGGGCCAGAATCCCAACTGTGTTTGTGAAGGGAAACTCACTCTCCTCTTCATAGCCTAGAGGAAATTAGCAAATGTAAAAGCTCCCAAATCAAAGAGGGCACCCTCCGGGAAGTCAACCATCCCGACATATGCAGAATGAAACAAAGTGCCGTTGTTGTTCAGAAAACATGACACTATCAAATAAAGAATCAAACGACGCCACCGCTAGTGCAACTCCATGTTGTCTATCTCTATAGCATAGAAGAAGGGTCCACCCCTCAGCAAAGATCCCGGGAACCATCTCCCGCTCAGCTCAAATCAAGAGATCCCCAAAACTCTCTCCACATCATCAACGGTCCCCTCCGTCCTCTAGACAGAGACCCCACCAAATCTCAAACCTGTGATGATGACCCACTCAAAAGGGGTAATGCCTATCTCGCACTCACACAAATGCAACGTGTTGGTATCACTGAACCAAAGCTTGGCTAGGGACCGAATCAAAGTTTGCTTAGAGCGGAATAGGAGAATGGCCAGAAAGTTGCCAAAACCCTGCTCAACCAAAAAATCTCTGTACACGGGATGCGCCTGGTTGCAAATCTGAACTACCGGAAACCACGCTCCACGGAACGGTCTGGTAGATGAAACCACCTAGGCACACAAATACATCGAGGGATGGCATAATAGTTGTGTCAGAAGCGGTGTATCAAAAATGCCCAAACTGGCATATCTATGCTCAACGGAAACCATCGTCCCTCTCAACTGATAACCCACTCCATCTGGGGTAAATATCTTAAAGTATCCACATCGAGGTGCCGCCACGTCGCATGCATCCCCCAAAAATCTATATCATCAAGGTCAAGAGTGGAGTGCTCCTCCTCCTCCTCCACAGGTATCGAAAGTCCAGCCTTATCTGCAGGCTCTTTCCCTGGTCTACGACGAGGGGCCATCCTACAAAATATAGAAAAAGTCATCAAATCCAATCAGTCAAGCGACTCAAGCTCACGTAACAAAAATCTACAACTCTAAATGTGCGAAAAGTTGGTAATATCTTTCTATGGTTATTGTGAGACCCATGTCATAATTAGGGATTATTAATAATTAATAATCAGGGTTTTAGATAATTAAAAATATTATCTAAGTGCTTAAATTAAATAATAAGAGTTTTGGGAATTTTAGGGAAAATTTTAGGAAAAATTGTTTTAGGTATCGGTATCTAGTGTTACCAGGATACCGGTATTTTAGGTGTTTTGGGCAGCCTAGAGTTAGAAACTGGTTCCTTTAGGGGTATCTTAGGATTTGTCTAATATACCGATATCTTGAGAAACAAGATATCGATACCTTGAGGACTTTGGATCAGAATTGATTTGCGATCATGGCTATGTGGCAGGGTAAGTATAGGACACGTATGTATCGGTACAAAATATGCAGATGCTACGTGGGTTGAGTCTGTGAAGATCAGTGGCATGAGAAGTTAGGTGTCAAACCATAAAATCAAATAGGTGTAAATATGGATTTATATCGCATCGTAAAAATTAGGTATAAAATGTATGGGTGTCTGGACCAAATACGTTTTTAATACAATCAATCCAAGATTTCTCTTCTAACAAATCTGTAAGAAATAGTCTGTGAGGAATTGAGAGAGTGGTAGTCGTGTGAGGCTGAGCTTGAGGCAGAGAGGGAGCTGTGTAGGAGTTGTGCAGGCAAAGAGATTAAAGGAGGGAGATTCAATTTCGTCAAATCTTTCCTATTTTTATTCTTCCAATCCGGGTGAGTTCTTACGAAATTAAATTCATAGGTTTGTTAAGAATCATACATAGAAGCTTTGTTTAAAATTTGGTGGTAATCGGATCTGTTTTGGAAGAGTAATTGAATAAATCGATTTTTGGAGCAAAACCCTAAAAAAATTCTGAGTTTCTGTCGATTTTGGGGAAGATGACAGAAACCGGTATCTGGCTTTGCCAAGATACCGGTATCTCGGTAACTAGGCCAGCAGACCCTTGTGAAACCGATATCTTCACAGATATCTCGGGCGAACTCAAGAAACCGGTATCCCATATCCTTAGAAACCGGTATCTAGAGAGCCTCAGATACCGATATCTTGAGCTGTGGGAAAAATGGGCAGATTCTGAAAATGTATTTTAAGAGGAAAATTGGTTATAAATTAAGGTGTTATTATTATTAGAAGCTGATTATAGATTATTGTTATATTTTATGAGTTGGTGAGCCGACGAGTTCAAATCGGAGAAAAGGGAAAGAAGCTGCTTGAAGTTCATAATATTGTGAGTACTTGATGACTTTCATAAATTAGAGCTATTTTAATATATATGTATAAAAATGAGTGGTTTTCAAAAGGCGATTTGTGTGTTGTGGAAAAATCTAAGGATCACAGTTTTAAGTGGAGTGTGGTGATTTTAAAGGTGATTTAATAAGGATGTTTTTGAGGAAAATTATAAAGTTGTCCTAAAATAAAAGTGTGTATTGGGTGAACTTAAATAGCCTTGCTATGGAACTGGTGGTTCTATGGATCATATGTACGAGGTGCGTACAGTCGGGTTCTCACTGTTAAATGAGACGTTGTACTATATGTACAAGTGTGTTCTATCCTTACCACTGGGACGGGTGTAGTGGCCCCTGGATCATTTCTTGTACATATCCGAGAATGTCCCCAGGGTATCAGATCTGACTTAAACGGGTAGTCACCGGGCATTAATGACCCTTGGCTATTATGGCTCACAGGTGTAGTGTAAGTGGTGTGGTGTGTGTGTGTGTTTTAGTGTGGTGAAGTATGTTTCCAGGTGTGGTGTGATATGGTGTGGTGTGTGTGTGGTGTGGTGTGTGTTCTGGTGTATGGTGTGTGTGTGTGTGTCTTGTGGGTGGATATTTTAAAAGATAAAGGTGATCCATAATTATTTTACTCCCTCTTCTTTATGTTTTTCATTTGAGTATTCACCAGCTTTCCCTAGCAGCCCCTCTCTTTTCCCTCTTGGAGATCGGTAATTCAGTACAGTGTAGAGTCCACCAGTCCAGCAGCAGTAGCAGTTGAGGAGCAGGAGTAGTAGTGGTAAGGAGTTTTTAGTCAGTAGTCTGTTCAGGTACAATTATGCATTTTGAGAGTTTTCTTTCTATTGTAGCAGGGTGAGTTTTCTTTTATTTGAGTCTGTATCATATTCAGTGTGTTTAGTGGATAGTAGAGTTATGTGTGTGAGGTGGAATTTCAGTTGTACTCATGAAGTTCAATTTCAGTTCAGCAGTTACTTCAGCAATTTATTTTCAGTTAGTTTTTTTAGTTGTTAATTAAGAGTGGTGTTTAATTTAATGATGTATGATTGCCACGTGTCCATCGTTGGATGGCTGGCTATACAGTTTTCTGGGATGGGGCGTGACAATTTTTTGTATCAGAGCGTAGGTTGAGAGATTCTGTAGACTAGTGGAGTCAGCTGGATGATGGACAATAGGATGTCGTCGAGTCAGAGCCGAAGTGTAGCGTTTATTCTTAATGATTTCTTTATGTATGTATTTTATAGAGTTGATATGAAGTAAGGGAATCAGCCAGTGCGAGATGTCAGTTCTTCAGTTTCTGTTGAACAAGAGCGAAGGAGGCAGAATGAGCCAGTGCATGAAGAAGGAGATGGGCAAGCACATGTTAATCAAGAGCCAATACACGAGGAAGAAGTTGGTGCTGCGGAGTAAGTTCCAGTTGATCCAATACGACAATTGCAAGAGGCCATGATTCAGATGGCACAAAATCAGGCGCGATATTTTAGAAGGCTACTGGTACCAGGAGCGCCAGTTCAGAGGCCAGTCATAGATCTTAATACATCGTTATTCAAGAGTTTCAAAGCAATGGATCCACCGACGTTCACCGGAACAAAAGGGGAAGAAGATGCAGAGAGTTGGATGAAGAAGATGATGCAGATTTTCGGCATAATGGAGGTTGGCGATGAAGACAAGTTGCGGCTAGAAGTTTTCATGCTGTCAGGGGAGGCGTATCATTGGTGGATAGCGACAGAGAGAGTATTGACGGCAGTACCAGTAGGAGTGGAAGCGCGAGTCACTTGGAGGAATTTCGAAGAAGCATTCAGCGAGAAATATTTCTCTCCATTCTACCAGAGTGAGAAGTAGAAGGAATTCATATTACTGGAGCAGGGATTGATGACGGTCGAAGTGTACGTTGCAAAATTTACAGCATTATCTCGTTTCGCGCCCATGGTGGTTTCTACGGAGCAATTGATGTGCGAAAAGTTTCAGATGGACTTGAATTTTCGAATCCAATCACGAGTCGCCATGTTTCAAGAGCAGAATTTCCAGCAGATAATCGCGAAGTCCAAAATCGTAGAGAGAGAGATAAAAATAACAGAAGGTAGAAGAGAGCAGTTTAAGAAGACCAGGACTGGTGATCAATTTTAGCAAAGTGGTTTCAGTGAAAGACCGCCTCAAAGGGATAGTCAGAGTGTTCAAATGAGTAGAGGGCAAAGCTACAGTGGGTAAAAAAGAGGAGCGCCGAGTCAGCAGTCGCAGCAGAGTGTGTCAGAAAAGAGATTTCAGGGGACCCAACAATCAGAGATGCGATGTTTCAGATGCAATAAAGTTGGGCATCTTGCGAGAAATTGTACGTCAGAGTCTGTGGTTTGTTACAAATGTGGTCAGTCGGGCCATATCCAGTGACAGTGTCCTAGAGATGCAGTGCAGGCATCATCAGTAGAAAATGTACCAACACAAGGAAGAGGAAATGCGGGCAGAGGATCTGGTCAACAACCAGTAATTCAGAGGCAGGCTCGAGTGTTCGCATTAACAGATCAAGGCAATCAAGCATCAGTTTATGAAGAAGGAGGTACATCCTTAAATTTCGGGGCGAAATTTCAATAAGAGGAGGAGAGTTGTGAGACCCATATCATAATTAGGGATTATTTTTAATTAATAATCAGGGTTTTAGATAATTAAAAATATTATCTAAGTGTCTAAATTAAATAATAAGAGTTTTGTGAATTTTAGGAAAAATTTTAGGAAAAACTGTTTTAGATATCGGTATTTGGTGTTACCAGGATACCGGTATCTTAGGTGTTTTGGGAAACCGAGAGTTAGAAACCGGTTCCTTCAGGGGTATCTTAGGATTTGTCCAAGATACCGATATCTTGAGAAACAAGATATCGGTACCTTGAGGAGTTTGGATCAGAATTGATTTGCGGCCATGGCTGTGTGGCAGGGGAAGTATAGGACACGTATGTGTCGATACAAAATATGCAGATGCTACATGGGTTGAGTCTGTGATGAGCAGTGGCATGATAAGTTAGGTGTCAAACCATAAAATCAAACAGGTGTAAATATGGATTTATATCTCATCGTAAAAATTGGGTATAAAATGTATGGGTGTCTGGACCAAATACGTTTTTAATAAAATCAATCCAAGATTTCTCTTCTAACAAATCTGTAAGAAATAGTCTGTGAGGAATTGAGAGAGTGGTAGTCGTGTGAGGCTGAGCTTGAGGCAGAGAGGGAACTGTGTAGGAGCTGTGCAGGCAAAGAGATTGGAGGAGGGAGATTCAATTTTGTCAAATCTTTCCTATTTTTATTCTTCCAATCCGGGTGAGTTCTTACGAAATTAAATTCATAGGTTTGTTAAGAATCATACATAGAAGATTTGTTTAAAATTTGGTGGTAATCGGATCTGTTTTGGAAGAGTAATTGAATAAATCGATTTTTGGAGCAAAACCCTAAAAAAATTCTGAGTTTCTGTCGATTTGGGGGAAGATGACAGAAACCGGTATCTGGCCTTGCCAAGATACCGGTATCTCGGTAACTAGGCCAGCAGACCCTTGTGAAACCGATATCTTCACAGATATCTCAGGCGAACTCAAGAAACCGGTATCCCATATCCTTAGAAACCGGTATCTAGAGAGCCTCAGATACCGATATCTTGAGCTGCAGGAAAAATGGGCAGATTCTGAAAAATGTATTTTAAGAGGAAAATTGGTTATAAATTAAGGTGTTATTATTATTAGAAGCTGATTATAGATTATTGTTATATTTTATAAGTTGGTGAGCCGACGAGTTTGAATCGGAGAAAAGGGAAAGAAGTTGCTTGAAGTTCATAATGTTGTGAGTACTTGATGACTTTCATAAATTAGAGCCATTTTAATATATATGTATCAAAATGAGTGGTTTTCAAAAGGGGATTTGTGTGTTGTGGAAAAATCTAAGGATCACAGTTTTAAGTGGAGTGTCATGAGTTTAAAGGTGATTTAATAAGGATGTTTTTGAGGAAAATTATAAAGTTGTCTTAAAATAAAAGTGTGTATTGGGTGAACTTAAATAGCCTTGCTATGGAACTGGTGGTTCCATGGATCATATGTACGAGGTGCGTACAGCCGGGTTCTCACGGTTAAATGAGACGTTGTACTATATGTACAAGTGTGTTCTATCCTTACCACTGGGACAGGTGTAGTGGCCCCTGGGTCATTTCTTGTGCATATCCGAGAATGTCCCCAGGGTATCAGATCTGACTTAAACAGGTAGTCACCGGGCATTAATGACCCTTGGCTATTATGGCTCATAGGTGTAGTGTGGTGTGGTGTGGTGTGGTGTGTGTGTTTTAGTGTGGTGCAGTTTGTTTCCAGGTGTGGTGCGATATGGTGTGCTGTGTGTGTGGTGTGGTGTGGTGTGGTGTGTGTTCTGGTGTGTGTTCTGGTGTGTGTTCTGGTGTGTGGTGCGTGTGTGTGCGTGTGTGTTGTGGGTGGATATTTTAAAAGATAAAGGTGATCCATAATTATTTTACTCCCTCTTCTTTATGTTTTTCATTTGAGTATTCACCAGCTTTTCCTAACTGACCCTCTCTTTTCCCTCTAGGAGATCAGTAATTCAGTACAGTGTAGAGTCCACCAGTCCAGCAGTAGCAGCACTTGAGGAGCAGGAGTAGTAGTGGTGAGGAGTTTTCAGTCAGTAGTCTGTTCAGGTACAATTATGTATTTTGAGAGTTTTTATTTCTGTTGTAACAGAGTGAGTTTTCTTTTATTTGAGTCTGTATCATATTCAGTGTGTTTAGTGGATAGTAGAGTTGTGTGTGTGAGGTGGAATTTCAGTTGTACTCATGAAGTTCAATTTCAATTCAGCAGTTACTTTAGCAATTTATTTTCAGTTAGTTCTTTTTAGTTGTTAATTAAGAGTGGTGTTTAGTTTAATGATGTATGATTGTCACGTGTCCGTCGCTGGATGGCTGGCTATACAGTTTTTTGGAATGGGGCGTGATAGTTATCGATTTCAATTTTCAAAAATTCTGAGTAATGACATCTCTCTATGGTTATAACTCGGGGAAAAATTTTCAAACTCGATAACACCTTTCTACACTTACCGATACAAATTTTAAATTTTCAAAAATCTTAGTAGTATCTCCCTATCCCTACAGATTTAAAATTTCAAAAATCTCAGTAATATCCCCTTATGGATACAGATTTAAATTTTCAAAAATCTCAGTAGTATCTCCCTATGGCTACAGATTTAAATTTTCAAAAATCTCAGTAGTATCTCCCTGTGACTACAGATTTAAAATTTTCAAAAAATCTCGATAGTATCTCTCTATGGCTACAGATTTAAATTTTCAAAAATCTCAATAGTATCTCCTTATAGCTACAGATTTAAATTTTCAAAAATCTCAATAGTATATATCTATGGCTACAGATTTAAATTTTCAAAGTCTCAGTAGCATCTCTCTATGACTATAGATTTAAAAATTTTCAAAAAGTTGAGTGACGATGTCACGACCCGTCCCGAAAACTAATAAAAATATAGAATCCGGCTACGAGTTGTGACTCAAAAAAATCTCTAACACGTGAGGAAACTATGCCTTATTTTCCATCATAATAAATTTTTCCTTACTCAATAATACGCAGAGGAATTAAAATACTAAGAGATAAAACTCGAAACCAATGGTACCAAGTGTGACAACTAATGACCAAAATAAGGTCCCAATACAAAGAAGTAGTCTACTAAAGAGTAAAAGTCTGAAACATAACAAGAGGTCTCACATCCTCGCAGTACTACAGAAAAGAAGTAAAAGTGCTAGAAAACTGGAAATATACTCTAGCATAGAGAGTATCCTGATGACCTGGTAATGAACCCCGCTAAGCCTCCTTACCTGGATAAAATGCCACAACAAAAAGAACATGCAAAAATATTCAGGAGTGTCAGATTTACAGTCAATATAGAAAGTCGATTAGCATGATACATAAGGAAAACCAAAGTAACGAAGGGGTTGTGCCTCTCCCCTAGCACAAGTCCTCAACATAAATATAGTTATGCAAATGTATATGAATGTTATGACATGCATCTTTTCAATGAATGTAGGGAAGCTTCCACACACCACCACCACCACACTGATGCCAAGGGTGAATCAATCAAACCCAATAGCCAAAGGGAGAATCAATCAAGCCCTAGTATTCTATCAATGGAAGACACATCGTTGAGACAGCATTGCCAAGAATCTACTGTTTCTCAAACACGGCAATCTGAATACAACATCCCCACGAAATGGCATCTACCGTCTTAAGGCTGCATTGTTAAGTATCTACTGCCCCCTAAGCCCGTTTCCGGGGATAATACTCATGAAATGGCATCTACCGTCTTAGGGCTGCATTACTAAGCATCTACTGCTCCCTAAGCCCATTGCTGAGGATCCACCAACATCACCATATGGTGATATAGGGTTATGCATGGATGTACAAACAACAATGAATATTACACAATTCATAAACTCCAAAATGTACTAATCCATGCAATGAGACATGCTTGCCCACACCGAAAGTAAGAGAGTAGAACATCTTTAACTTCATCAACATAATTGAATAAGTGTGAAGCATATGAGATTATATCAACTGAAACAACAACTAACAAGAGTGTAGAACAAATATCATCTATCATGTGAACAAGTAATTTAGATTACACAAGAAATCCCCCAATCCCCAACAACAGTCAATATATATAAAGCATGCATTGTACACAAAGGGATTCAAGTAAGCATCTATGTTTTTATCTAGCATGTAACACATCAATCAAAAAGTCTATATATGAAAGAAATCTACACACTCACCAAGTATGAGATCACCAAGGAACGAATCTACTGAGCTGTCTTGGAAGACTCTGGCTTGTCTCTTGTTATACATTTCAAAAGTATATAATTGATCCTTCTTGAGTTACTAAGTATTATTTAAACACTTCAATTGTTGGTTGTTAGGTTTTTAAGACTTCTGCAGATTCTTAAATCCTCCTTAAATAAAGTTTAAAGCCAATATAAGACAACCCTC
>NMUG010008324.1:0-11696 GCA_002855965.1 Monotropa hypopitys | reverse complement strand
AGAGCACTGAGTTTGTGAGACCCCGTCCCAATAAATAGGATTTTTCATAATTAAATAAATCATTTCAAATATTTTCGGATTATATTTAGTGCTTAAAACACTTGGGCTTTGTGTTAGAATAAATAAAACTCAAAGGAAGTAAGCTAGGAGGCCCAAGAGGAGCCCGGCCCAAAAGGCTGTCCGAAACCCAGGCCGGACCAGCTCGGGTCAGCCCAGCCGACCAGCCTAGCCCGGACCCGCGCTGCAAAACCGGCTGCGTGGCAGCTCTGCCGGACGTCAGGGACACGTCCCATCCGGACTGACCCGCTGCCTGACACGGACGGGACAACTCAGTCGCAGGTTGCAGACTAGCAGGTCAGGTGCTCAGACCTGACTTCGATTGGACAACTCCCTGCCCAGTTCGGTAGGATTAAGGAAACATCAAGTCAACCTTAAATGATATCAAATACCACCCCAGCCCTCCGAACCCCTATATAAACAACCCCTTGGAGCATTCATTTCCCACCCAACTCCATCTTGCATTCAAAGCTCTAGAGAGAGAGAACTCTTATTTCCTGAAATTTTGATGCTCGGCAAACTCTTAGCCGAACACTTAGATCACTTCCTAAAGTACCAGAATCATCCAGACCGACTATTATCCAGAGTTTCCATCCAGTCTTTGCTCGGCAAACCATTCGGTAGAGCAGCAGAACCCCAGTCTGGACCAGCTTTCCCCGAAGTGCTCAGCTCAGCAAAAGCTTGCTAGACCAGCCCATGTGAACTCAGGTAAGCCCGTAATGCTTCGGCCATATTCCTTTATGTTTTTTCCCTATTCTTGTTCGGCAAGTCCATTAAATGATTTGGCCGCACTAAAACTTGCTCGGCAGCCTTTCTTTGGCTTAACCAAAGCAATCCAGACTTCTGTGTCTTAGCTCGGCAGTTCGGCACAAGACCAACCAGCCCAGGCAGAACCTACTAACCCTCCGGCTGAAATTGCTTCAGTTCGGCAGGCATACCGGACCATCTCATGAACACTGCTGACCTTCCCGTATCACTTGCTGACCTCCCACCTGTCGGAGTACTTCTGCTCGGTAAAGGGACAGTCCGCCTCTGAGCATCTCTAACTATTTGAGCTCGGCTAAGTATCCAGTAGCTCGAGAAATTAGCCCTAAAGTCTTATAAGCATCTTATCGTCCTTTTCGATCAATCGTTGTGCCCGAAGCACCATTTCCCGCACTGCCGTAGTCCACCAGTACCCCTCTTGTTGGCAGCTTGGCAAAGTTAGTTGCTCGGCAGAGCGTATGCTCGGTAGAACCCCTGCTCGGGAAAGCTTCTGCTCGGCATAACCCTTTCTCGGCAAATTTAGCTGCTCGGCAGAGCGTCATCTCAGTAGAACCTTTGCTCGGGAAAAACCCTTGCTCGGCAGAGTTTCTGTTTGGGAGAATTCAGCTCGACAGAACTTAGCTCGGGAGAGTTTCTATTCGGCATAAGGACCCTTCGGTCCAGAAGACTCTAGAGCCTATGAATGTATTCTTGATCAGCACCAACCGGCCACTGTCCTCCGGACAGAAGGCCTTCGGTCACTTATGATTTCCAGAGCTCGTTCAGCCGACCAGAGTAGTCTATTTTCCTTTAGGCCGGCAGCTCAGCCCGGACCAGTCTAACTTAGCTCGGCAGTAGGCCTTAGTTGATCGACAGAACCTTAGTTTGTGCTCTTTATGTTTTATGGCAGATTCGAAGTGTTAATTCAAAAAGAAATCAACCCAAGAAGAAGGTGAATCTTTACATGCCTTACTTACTCGTACTTTTCCTCACTTAATCACTCATTTTATTAAATACTGTTATGGTTATTGAGCCGGAAAATCTACTATATTATCACTCTTGCAAACTGAAAGAGAAGAGCTTGTGAAAACTATTTTTACATGGATAAGAAAAACTGGAAAATATTTTATGTGATTCTCGGCACGTACATGGCATGGCCATGGAATACGGTCATAAACGGATAAGAGCCGGAATGCTGGGGGCAGGGTCAGATACCATGCATGCAGGGACAGATTATAAGGTAGGACCAAACCAGATGGTCATGGGATGATATCATACCGCTTTGCAAATATTACGGGGTAGCTCCCCTTGTTTTTGGTACCGTGGAGGCTATAATTGGTTGGTTTGATAGACTGGTCGACAGTCATACAATTCGGGTGGAATACCCAAAAGCAATCAATATGCACTTGTTGCAGGTTCATGTATGGAAGATGCCGAAAAACTAATATGACCAGGATGGGTCAATGATACTACTCTTGAGGCTATTGAGCCACTCATACTATGTTTATCTGAAATGATTTACTGTATGAAATAACTTGTTTGTCCATGAAACTAGTAATTTGGGCATGTATTAGATTCACTCTAGCTTTATAGCTAATACGTTTTTTTAAAACTCTTTTCAGGATTTGAGGAGCAGGAGTAGGAGCTCTTGGAGTTTTATTTGTCTCAGCTTTTGATTATCACATATATCAGCCCACGGGGCTTGTTTTGTATCTCAAAATCATATCAATGAACTATTGTGGGTATTAATGCACTCTCTGGGTTATTTCATGCTTTTCCACTTTTTACTTATCTAAAATTGTTCGATGAATCCCTAAACTCATTAAATAGGGTCTTAGGCGAGCTTGCTCGTTGACTGGTCATGGCTCATGTGAGATTGGGTCATGACAACAGTGATATCAGAGCAAGAGTTTTCGGATTTCGAACAAGACCAGAGTTAGGATCAAGGCACTCACTAGTTGCGTTAGAAATATCTGCTAACCATTGGTGATAAACTTATTTTTGTTGCATATGTGTATTTTAGCTATGTCTAGCAGTGGCAGCGACTATGCTACGAGTGATTTCTCGAGTAGTGATTCAGAAAGCGATTACGAGGTAGCACCACCTCCAGCAGTACCAGAGGAAGTAGAAGATATCTATATAGTAAGCGAGGAAGTTAAAAAACAGACACACACTGATTCGGTAACAATCACTTCTGATCTCGTAGCTCAAGTAGTAGTGCGTTTCGAGGACAACTCAGAAGAAGAAGTTCGGGCAATGATCAATTATCACCTGCAGCTATTAGAGCGCGCTTGCGCGGTAGCAAGAGCGTCCATTCAGGATTGGGAATTTGAGTACCTCATGGAGGGAGCAAGGAATCGAGTTCTACATGGCAATAATGATGAAGTCTTACTAGAGGAAGAAGAAATAGCAGAAGAAGAGGAAGAGCCCATGGAGTGGCATGATCAAGGTTAGGACCTCGATTTGGAGAATGTTCCCGAAGAAGATCCCAAGGAGGATCCAAGTGAAAATGAAGAAGACTAGGAAGTTGTTGATCATGAGGAGTGGATTTTCCCACCCTACGAGTGGCCTAACTACTCGGATAGCGAGTAGCATTATTTTAGTCTTTTATTATCATCTGACATGCTTAGTATTTCTGTTTCATGATGAACTCTTATCTCTATGATGAAATTAATCGAATCCTTTTTATGTCCCTAACTGAAGAATCTTTTTGAAAGCAGAATGGTTAACACTTGCAACAACAATCAAGGAAACGACGAGATAGCCGAATTGCGCGACATGGTCAGAATGTTGGATGGGACTGTTCAAACCCAACAGGAAATGCTCAATCAATATTTCAACCACCCAGGGCCTATGAACGAACCACCAAACCCCAAAGAGGAAGCGCTAGTTGATCCAATTGAACAAACGGCTAACTTCACGGCGGTGAAGGAATTTCTGAAGCTGAAACCCCCTACCTTCCAGGGAGGAATGGACCTGGTGAGAGCTAATGAATGGATCACAGCCTTGGAGAAAAACTTCTGACTACTGAGATGTTCTGACCAACAACGAGTAGAGATCGGATCATATTTGCTGGAAGGAGAAGCGAACCGTTGGTGGAGTCTGAAGAGTACCATGGAGCCAGAGATGAGCTGGGAGAGGTTTTTGGAAATCGTTCGTGAAAAAGTTATTCCAAGGGAAATACAGACTGCAAAGAGGATGGAGTTCGAGCACCTCAAGCAGCGAGGGATGATGACGGCGGCGGTCTATAAAACTGAGTTTACAAATCTTGCTGCCTATGCTCCGTACCTAGTAGCATCAGAAGAAATGAAGGCAAGATGCTTTGAGGATGGATTGAAGCCGGAGATTCGGAAGGTAGTTTGACCTCTCCAACTATCAACTTATGCTGACGTCCTGGATCGAGCCCTGTTGGTCGAGCAAGATGTGGAAGAGACGAGACGATATCTGGAGCGAAAGAGGCAAAACCAAGGACCCAGAAAAGTTGGTCTGCAGAAGAAGGCAAATTTTGGAGGAAGGAGAGATGATCAAAGGAGGATAGGAAACCAAGGTAGGGGAATCAATGTACCCTTAACGTGTTTTGGCTGTGGCCGGGAGGGTCATTTTAAGAAAGATTGTCCGAGGCCAGCAACGGGAGCCAATGTGATACCAGTGGGCGCACCAAGGAACAACCATCAAGACAACTGGAACCAGCGCCAGGGAAGAGCTTTCGCTTTAGTCCCCGGAGATCCCCGTAACGACGAAGCCGTGGTGGCAGGTAGAATTCTTGTCTGTGGAATTCCTACCTATGCTTTATTTGATTCAACCACTCCCTGCTGTACTGCGCCTGCCCAGCCCAGTCGAATCGCCACACCTGTGCAGTTGTGCTGTGCCGCCCCTGCTGTTGGTCCTCGCTATTGTAGTCACGAATCATCGTCTCTCCACTCCACGCATCTCGCCATTGTAGCGGCACACCATCGCTCCACCGATCTGAGGTAATTTACTACTTTGTCTCTTTTGGTAATTTTTGGAGTACTTTCTGTTACAATTCTAAAAGTATGTAGGGAGACTCGATGTATTGACATGTTTGTGTGTGTGTGTGTTTGGTTGTTGTTGTAGATGGAAAATCTAAGGTTATTGATTCTTATTTCAAAAGAAAAAGTTGTGATATATCAGAAGTTGATGCACCATCCTCTATTGTCGTTCCTCCGATTGTTGGTAGTCCTCTTATCAACACTCAAACAGTTGAAATATCTGAGATTGATTCTACTTGTCTAGAGCATGATTCGGGATTGCGGAAACGTATATACGATTATCATATTAGTGAACGTGATGAAGTCCGAAGAGCTTACATAAATTCCAGTCCTTTTGAACCCATACTTGCAATGTATATAATAAATGATATTCATCTTGTCTCATCAACGAAGGCTTTTGTTCAAAAATTCAGGGACGAGAGATTTGATGGTGTACTTGATGAAGCAAAATCAGTTTGCTTAGCATGAACCATAGATGTTCCAGATATGGGTGCTCGTTATATTTTGAGACAAAAAGCCTTCACTGATCGATTCTCAACTACAAGGGTTAAGTAATCGATTTAGTGAACATTCGATGGAGTTGATTACTCTTATCTCATCTTTAGATCCTCAAGAGCATGAATCTTGTAAAATTGATGATATTTTTAAGTTGGTTCACAAGTTTTATGCGAGAGACTTCACTGATCAAGAAAAGACATAGTTGGAAATGCAGCTTTCTCACTACAAGTTCAATGTTGTTAGAGATCTTGATTTTCAAAAATTGGAAACTCTTTCAGCATTATGTCAATGGTTGGTGAAAACTAGGCGATCAAAAGTCTACCACCTTGTTTTTAAAGTGATCGTTCTCGTGATTATTATTCTAGTTTCTACTGCCACTGTAGAACGATCTTTTTCAGCTATGAAGATTATCAAAAGTCGGCTCCGAAATAAAATGGAGGATAATTTTCTCTCTGACACTTCAATTATACACATTGAAAGGGAAATTGCTCTAAAATTTGATTTGGAATCAATCATAGATAATTTTTACGATTTGAAAGAACGACGTGTTCCATTGTAATATATTTTCAAATCTACTTTTGTTCTTTTTTGAGTTGCTTGAATGATGTGACATTTTCAAGTCTCTAATATGACAGGTTAATGGTTAAACTTTTGATATTTCGATTGAATTTTTGTACGTTTTATGTTTTTGGTAATGGTAAAAAAAATCTGCCCCCCTCGATGTTCAATCCTGGATCCGTCCTTGCTTGGCTGCTCCCAAAAGTTTCATAGGATTAAAGCCACTGACGCCCTCTATAGATCGACCTTGTCAATAACCTCTGTCGGTCTTATGTTGATTTGAGTTGGGCTCTCCTTGATGATGAGCTCCTGAGGGGAGTTTGAAGTGTCCTAATTACTGAGCTCGTTTGAGTGCTGAGCTGAGAGTTCATTTGAATGCTGAGCTAAGAGCCCAACTCTCTTCATCTTACATTCCCTGACCAAGGATCACTTTGTAGTGAGGCCCGTTCAGCTCTTTCCAGCCCTGGTTCCACAAGGTGCCGAGCTCAGACTTAATAATCCGTATCAACTGTTTTTTCTTTTTTTCTTTGTTTTGTTAATCACTTAATGTATTCACTAAATTTATTTTTAGTTATCAAAACTAACTTATGTTATTTTTACTGAACTTATTCAGTTTTAAGTGATGAATGTAATTACCAAACAAGTCCTAATACATCATCTAATACAAAACAACAAATAGAAATCCAGAAAAAGAACCCTTCTCCTTTGCATACCACATATGAAATATCATGCCACGGAGTTATTAAAATAATAAATTAGGGTATGTCTCGAGAACGAGACACTACAAAATAACAGAGTTTTAGTGAGGAACAAAATTTCTCATTAAATTTGATTAGTGAGAAAAAATTCATCACTGGTTAGGTTTAGTAAGAAATTGATTTTTTGTCACTAAAATAGGTCTCACTAAATTAGTGAGAAAATATTTTCATCACTAATTTTTTAGTGATGAATTTAGTAAAGAATAAATTCCTCACTAATTAAATACAACATTAATTAAAAAATTATATTTTCTCACTGTTTAGTGAGAAAACATATTAGAAAATTGTCGTCACTAATTAGTGAGGAAACATAATAGAAAATTATCGCCACTAATTAGTGAGGAAAATTTTCTCCTATTCTTAACTCTAATTCGACCCGAAATTAAAATTAGTGACGAAACTTTCATCGCTATTATTAACTCTGTTTAGTTTTCGTATTTAATTAGTGAGAAAATCTTTAATCACTAAATTCCTCTCTAATTTTGTTGAAAATTTAAATAAAATAAAAATTAAAAACCCCAAATATTTTTTTAACTGAAATATTAATTGAAGAATGTCTAATGTGCATTAGAATCACTCACTAGATATCATAGTCTAGTGTAGGGCCTGCTCTTTTGTTGGTTTTCCTGTATCCCAGGAGCATACTCTGTTGTTCCTTTGTAAGGATTGGTTTTTTGTCCTGGTACAAGATCTTAAACTACCAAACACAAAAGAGAAAAGTATAATCAAAACCAGCAAACATCCCCAAATACCTGCTCAAAAGTATTCCCTAACTGTCATGGTTTGGACAACATTTTTTTAATCTAAATGCCATTACTGCATCAGGTTGGAGGTCAGTGTGAGCTAGTGATGCAATCAGGGTGCATAGTACAGATTAACACAATACGGTGATAAGATTGGCATTCATGTTTTGGATTGCTGCAAACAAGGCAAGTTATGCAAAGACAACATACAAGATGAAGCCGAGATGAAGAAGGCATTTGTATTAACAAACTTATGTTAAAAGTTATGCAAAAAAGCATCAAATTTCAAAATCCCATCAAAATAAATAATATTCCCACACGAATCTATAGGCAAAAGCTATAAATATCATGTAATGGTCTGGATTTTCAAACTATTTTTTGTAATGAGTAAAAAATCATGAAAGAAGTAATAAATGGGATAAAATAATTAAGTACCATCCATATTGATTCCCATAATACATGTCGAGAGAAATGAATAAGGGGGCACATCCACATACAATAAGAAGAAGAACGTTTACAAGCCTTACAATTTACAACTGGGAATATGAAGAAATAAGGAATATAAATAATGAGTCAATGGATTGCATCACATTAATATAGAATGCGAAAGTGTTGAACAAATACCCAGAGTGCATATATAAATTCGATTACCCACATTTATTTGCTGTTATAACTGATGAGGCTCATATTGGCCTTTACAATCAAAGAGGAAAATATATTAAAAGTGCTAAGCTTCTAAACCTCCAAGCTAATCATTCTCAGTACCTGAAAAGATTTTTATAAAATGCATAAGCATAAATCTAGAGTGAATCAAGACATTACAGAATTACTAGTTTCCACAGATAAGCAATGTTAGTTACTGAAATCTTTTTTCCTTTTCTTTTTCAACATAATAGATGGGTGGCTCAATAGCCTCAAATTGTAATCATATGTGATAGGTAAGTCAAGCCTATAACCTTCTCCGAGTCCTTCAGCGCATAGCTTGCTTTTCTTGTGCATGTTTCCATTTTTTTCCATTTTGGATTTCTCGATATGATTTTATCATGTTGCTCTTCACGGTACTAGTGGTTTAGGGAGCGACCCCAATAGAGAGATGGTGTGATATCACCCAATGATCACCTGGTTAATGATCCCATCCTTATTACCCCCACCCCACCAGTTTCAGTCCCAGCCACGGCGTCAAGCTAACCATGTCACCGTTCATGCCGTTCAATCAGAAAACATCTTTCTGGTCTTGCTAATCCATGGTAATGAAATGTGTGCATGCTACTTTGTTTCTTTTTAAGAGATGAACATAATATGGTGGAATGCTCAATAGCATAAATCATACATTTCGTAAACGTTATCATGCATTAAAAATCATACGAGTAACGATGGCATATAGAGATTCACCTGAAATTGATTGACTTTCTTGACTTGATCTTTTCCTACAAGTTTATAATGTTATTTCAATAAAGGAGGTGTCATTTCTAAACTATGGCCGAGCTGAACTGTCGAGCTCTATGACCGAAGGACTTTTGGTCGTAGGTTAGTTTGACCAGCTATTATCGATTGTAGGGCAGGTCAGGAACAAGGCTTACAACCTTTAAACTAGACCGGAGGTAGTCTGGTCATTCAGAATGACCTTAAGGTCACTTGGCCGAACAAAACTGAAGGGTCTACTAGCCGAACACAATTGGCCGGTCCTATTATTAAGCCAAAGGGCTTCAGGGCTGGAGGGCTCGTATTTCCGAGCTGCCGAAACAATAAAGATGTTACTGGAGAGTGTTTTGTAAGGGTTTGCCGAAACAGCTGAGCAGGGGCTGTTGGTCTCACAGTGAGTCGAGTTGACGAAGGAGTAAGGGTGCTATTGGCAGTGCGTGAAACAAATATTTCGGACTGTGAATGGGTTGAAATAAGTCGAAATGATATTGTAAGTATTTCTGGCCAATTATTTACCCAGTCCGAAGCTCAGCTGAGTACAAATGTCCAGAGCATTCAAAGAACGGACTGGCCTTACTGCCGAATAGAGGCTGTTTGATCGGAGGAGCAACAAAGGGCAACTATTCTGAGTGAACAGTGTCTGGGGTGGTTTTGCCGAGCAGAGAGAAGCTCTGCCGAGATTTTCTAGTCATTTTGAGTTTGTGTCGGACACCAGAGGTTTGTCGGACACTGATCAAGTATATGCTCAGTGCAGTTAAGTGTTTGGCCAGACAGAAACAAGTGTTGCCGAATACTAATACTTAATTAAAATGGACAAGTATTGCCGAGCACAAATGCTTCGGTCATAGGAGGTCGGCATTAAGCTAGGTTGTCATTCTGGTTGAAGACAGACCTTGACCGAGCTGAGATGAAGCTTTGTTGAAAAAATGGAAGGTTTGTCGGACACTGGGATATACGGCAAGGACCTTTGATGGTCCTGCCGAGCTGATCTATGTATGGCCAGACCATTGGATAGGTCTGCCGAATAGGGGAGATAATGTCGGAGGGTTAATGAGTAGATTTAAAGGAAGTTACCTCTTTGGCTAAGTGCTGGAGTAATGGTGGTTCAATGGGTGGCTCTGGAGACTCTGAAAGAGTTGCCAAGCGGGGGAATGGACTTGTTTGCTCCGGATGGTAGACTAATGAGCACTTGAAGGGTTTGCCGAGCTGAATTGAGAGAAGGGACTGCTCGGAAATAGGTTGTTGAGCAACCTTTAATTTGATTGGAAGTTTGGACGGAGGTTTATTGGACGAAGAGGATTTTGGGAGAGAAATGAATGTTTTCCGGAGGGGTTGGTGTTCGAAATGAATGCCCAAGACTCCATTTTTTATAAGTCCAGAGGGGTAGGTGAGCCTAATTTAATGCAGCATTAACTACATGCCCTGCCTGCCGAGCTGCCCAACCAATGGCAGTCCTTCTCCCATTTGACCGGCCACTCGACCAGCTGCCTGACTCCCACCGCCTGACACTGCAGTCCTGACATGGCTGCAGTTTTTAGCCGCCCAGTCACCAACAAGTCGGCTGACATGGCCGAACAACTGCACTGTAATCCCGTTATTTTTCGAACTTTGCAATTTAGCCCCATTCTTCCTATTTTCATCAATTAGGACCCTTTTTCATTATTCCTATTGATTCTAAGCCTCAAAATTCATGTTAATGTCAATTCGCCTCCAAATAATTTTAGAAAAATCCTTAAAATTTCTAGAATTTATATTTTAAATAATTAAACTTATTTGGGCCTTAATTATTGGGTCGGGGCCTCACATTCTCCCCACCTTTAAGAAGTTTAGTCCCTCAAACTTAAATGGATTTAACAAGTAACTAAAAATACGTAAAAGGTAAGGTTTATACCTCAATCGAATAACTTCGGGTACTTAATGCGCATATCGCTCTCTTTCTCCCAAGTGGCTTCATTTTCTAATTGGTTCTCCCACCAAACTTTTACTAGTGGTATGCCTTTGTTCCTGAGATGCTTTTCTTGTCGGTCCATGATCCGTACTGGTCGCTCTTCGTATGTCAGGTTCTTTTCAATCTCAATGGGTAGTCGGACTAGAACATGTGTTGGGTCTGGTACATACTTTTGGAGCATCGATATATAGAACACGTCATGAACATTGGCGAGTTCAGGTGTTAGTACTAATCGGTATGCAAATGGTCCAATTCTTTCAAGGATTTCAAAAGGTCTGATGTAGCATGAGTTAAGCTTTTCTCTTTTCCCGAATCTGGTGATGCCCTTCATAGGTGATTCCTTTAAGAATACCTTATCCCCTTCTTGGAATTCCAACTTCTTTCGATGAGTATTGGCATAGCTCTTTTGGCAATCTCGGCCTATCTTCAACTTGTCCTAGATGAGCTTGATCTTTTTTGTTGTCTCTTGTACGATTAATGGTCCTATTGGTGTTGTTTCTCCAACTTTAGTCCAATATGCTGGTGATCTACACTTTCTTCCGTACATCGATTCGAACGGTGACATTCCAATGCTTGCCGGATAGCTGTTGTTGTAGGTAAATTCCATCAGTGGTAGGTGTTCTTTCCATCTTCCTTGAAATTCTAAGGTGCAAGCTAGTAAGAGGTCTTCCAGTGTTTGAATCATTCTTTCCGATTGGCCGTCCATTTGGGGATAAAAGGCGGTGCTAAAGTTCAACATTGATCCCATTACTTTCTGTAGCGACTTCTAAAATCGAGATACGAATCGGGGGTCTCTATCTGAGGGGATTGAAAATGGCATCCCGTGCAGTCGAATAATCTCCCGTAGGTAAGTGGTTGCCATTTGGTCCATTGAGTATGTATTCTTGATCGGAATGAAATGTGTTGACTTGGTCAAGCGATCGACTATGACCCATATTGCATCATTGCCTTTGACTGT
>NMUG010008323.1:0-11694 GCA_002855965.1 Monotropa hypopitys | reverse complement strand
AATTTAAATTGGATGTAGAGTTTACGTATACATTTCCATCAACATTTTTCAACAACAATTTATGTCCTTCCCCAAATGAAAAAAAAACAAATTTCAATTGGAACATATACATGTAAATGGAAATACTGGTGCATACATACATATATATAACTACAAATGCACCAGAAAGATACATATATAACTACATGGACCTATATAAAACACAAACACAACTAAGCTACAGAGAAAAACTTATGTTTTTTTTCATTTATCTCAAAAGTACTCATAGTATATAAAAAGATAATGAATTCTACAAATGCTTCAAATTTCTAAAATAACGAGAAGTATGCCCACCTCCTGCATAATGAAGGTTAGGTGTTCAGTGTGTTGCTCAATTATGCAAATAAATCTTCTATAAAATCAGATTCGGTTTTGTTTTACTAATTAAAGTTTTCCCTAAGATTCAAGCCTCTATATTTCTTCAAGTAGCTAATGTGTTAGAAAGCGGCCATGGAAAATACTATCATCCAAGGCATATTGTAGAAATGTATTCGGCCAAAATCAAATGGCACGTGCTCGAGTAATGAAAATATAGTGAAATAATAAGCTAAATTCCTCAGAGAGGGGAACGAGAGATACCTGGTCTCCTTGTCGATCTCGTTGATGGTGTTGGTCAGGTCGATTGAAGGGCTGATGAAGATGGAAACAAATATAAGAGAACCAAGGGGGAAATGCACGAGAGAGAGAGAGAGAGGAGAACCATACCTGGTATTGTTGTTTCTGGTCACGTTGAAGAACGAGTGATACAGTAGACTCATTATTGGAGTTGGAAACAGTGGGGGAGGGGAGGGGGAACGTGAGAGATAGGAGAACGAGAGAGTGAGAGAGGAACGAGCACCTGTATTAGGGTTTCTCTCTCGTGGTTGATTTAGGGTACGGACACTCTATTGTCTATTGGCACCATAGGGCAGGGACTCTATATTGGGCTTTCACATATCTCGAGCAAAAATGAAAACCCAAAGTAATGATTTTTGTTCATAAATTTAAAAATAATAAATTTTAATTAATTTGGGGGGTTTTGTTTAAACTTGAGGGGAAAATGCAGGGAATGTTCATTTTTGTTGTTGTGGTAGGGTAAATCTAGATTAGTCACGTGCCATGTGGATTTGGATTTCCTGTGCGACTACTCAGAACAGAGAGGGTATGACTATGCTCCTGTTTTAATGGTTGTTGTCTGTATATGGCATTGTGGGAATGGGTCAACACGGTAGGGTTGGCATCCGGGAAGCGCAATATATGACAGCGAGGTAATATATTATGGATTCATTCAGATCTGGCTAACAGTAAGTCCATAGAGAATCTGTGCTAAGGATAAAATTTAGTCATGCATGATTAAAGATCCAAATAGCATGATATCTTTATTAATGGACATCTGGTACTGGACCAAGGAGAAATTAGTAAGATATGTATTCCCTGAATTATACTTGGACTAGAACGTACGAGATAAGGCCTATCGTGTGCACAATACACATGTAGTACCACGTATTAGGTTAGGCCCAATGAGCATGACATCTTAGAAGTGCGGCATGGAGGTTTGGGCAACATGGCTGGCATTTCGACAGTTTAGCTAGCCAAGTACAAGTGTGGTACCTCGGCTGTGAATAAGACTAGGCTCAGTGCGGCCAGAATTCACGTTGCGGGACATTGATCAGTTTGGCATAATATGGGTGGTGGTATAGTTAATGATTAATGAGTAAGATCTTAGCCGTTATACGTGTCAACTATTATTAGGCCTGGAATGTATGATAAACGTATGGGAAGAAGTCCAGATGACGGAAGCTAAAGGTTTTGGTGGATTAATTGGGCGGGAGACGAGAAGTCTATAGTCTACGTTCATCCTCTCTTCTTAATAAGGAGTTAAGAAGATGGAGCGATGCATTAATGACGAAGGCCAAGAGGTATAAAAAGAGACTATTACTTCCTTCAAATGTGATTTGCAATTATGGTAACGAAACTTTACTCAATTTTCCTCTCAACACTTTGTATTCAGATCCTTTGATTAGGATTGAGTTTCTCTCTAACTGAGACTAGCTTAATCATCGGAGGGTCTTCAAGCCATTTGGCTAGGGGTCATCTAACCTTTGTGGTTGCAGAGTGATATTAAAGGCAGATAAAGTAGAAAACGGAGCAAAAACACAAGTAGAAGAATGTTGTGGAAATAGAAAATCAAACAGAGTCAAAGTTAGAACTATAACCTTGTAGGGGTAAGATTTATCCTCGCACAATTGGCGCCGTCTGAGGAAAAAGTAAGGCTTAAAAAAGAAACATTGTGAACCAGTTTGTGAACACCAAATACGAGATGGCAGGAAGGAACGACAATGCAATGCAAGAGCAGGTGAGGGGTACTAGAGATGGCAAAAGGGCCTTGGTTGATCACCATGTGCCACCACCAGCACCCAAGAAGCCCAGGAGTCATTCTCGTTTCTAGATGGTGCTACATGGTGGTCCAAGTCATGCCCATCTTGCGGGAAGTCACATTTCGGAGAATGTCGAGCGAATTCTTGCTTTGGCTATGGACAAAGGGGACATTTCAAGAGAGAATGCCCAAAGCTGACCAGAGCAAACACTGTGCCCGTTGGAGCCCCAAGGAACAACGCCAACAACCAAGGAAATTGCAATAACAATCAATGACAGAGGAGAGCCTTCGTACTCATCCCGGGAGATCCTCGCAACGAAGAAGGAGTCGTAGCAGTTAGAATCTTTATCAGTGGTACATGACTGTCCTAAAGTATTTCCAAAAGAGCTGCTTGGAATGCCTGTCGATCGAGAGATAGAATTATCCATCAACCTTATGCCAGCAACGCAATCAATTTCCAAGACCCCCTACTGTATGGCACCAGCAGAGTTGAAGGAATTAAAGACTCAACTGCAAGATTTGATTGAGAAGAACTTCATCCTACCTAGCTCATCATCATAGGGAGCACCAGTCTTATTCATCAGAAAGAAGGATGGAACTATGCGTCTGTGCATCGACTACAGAAAACTGAACAAAGTCACTATCAAGAACAAGTACCCCCTGCATTGACGACCTATTCGACCAGCTACAAGTAGGGCTGCAAACGAACCGAGCGGATCGCGAGCTGGGCTCAGCTCGGCTCGGTAAGGGCTCGGCTCGGTTCGGCTCGATTGGTAAATAAACGAGCTCGAGCCTGACAACCCAGTTCGTTAAATAAACAAGCCGAGCTCGAGCTAGATAAAGCTCGGCTCGATGGAGCTCGCAAGCTGGGCTCGTTGAGAACTAATGAGCCAAGCTTGGCTCGTTAAGTATTCGCGAGCCTAAGTATATATATATATATATGTTAATAATATATTATTACTACGGGTTTAGGGTTCCCAAATACATTTAGTTGAACTTTAGGTATTTTGTATCTCAGTCTTCTCAGACGAAGGAACGAAAGGCGAGTGAGGCGCCTACCCCTTTCCTTCAACCTCAGCCACCACCAACGATCTCCCTCCCTCGCCAGCCACGATCTCCCTCCCTCGCCAGCCACGATCTCCCTTCGTCGCCACCAACATTCTCCCTCCCTCGCCACCAACGATCTCCCTCCCTCCACTAACGCAATGCCTCTTCCACCACCGACTGTGAAATATCTCGTTCAACGATCTCCCTCCCTATCTCCCACCAACTGTCGAGGTTGTGCTCAGGACTTCTGTGATTGGACGTTTCCTTCATCGCCACCCTTCTTCATCGCTTCATCGCCTCATCGCCGCCAAAGTGTCTAGGTCCCTATCAAGTCGTCTGTAAATTTCTTGATTTCTTCACTGTATTGCATATTTCGATTTTCATTTTTGGGTGATATTAAATGTAGGTATTTTCTGGTGAAGTTTTGAGATTGAATCGTCTTCACATTCTGATTCATTACCTACAGTGGTCACTCTTGTGAGTAATTTTAAATCTCATTATTTGGCTCCTGCATTGTTGGTTGGTACTGTGGCAATTGGTTGGTTGGCTCCTGCATTATTCTTAACTTTTGGTTGCTTAAATCTGTAAACTCTGTAAGGGAGTTTATTTGCACTATTGTATGGGGGTTTGCACTACTGTAAGGGGGCAATTGATCTGTTAACTTATTTGGCTCCTGATCCATTAACCTTTGGTTGCTTATTTGCACTACTGTAAGGGGGTTTCTGAGTACTGTTTATCTTATTATTTCAATTGATTTTTTTGGTAAGAGGGGTTTTGAGAGCATTTTCATATATTCGTACTTTCTATTTTGCTTTATACGAGGATCTTGTGTTTTTGCAGATATGTCTAATAGACAACATCTCACTTCATCGGAACAAGATTCAGGTGTACAGTACTCATCATTTGCATATTCATCATCGACTAGCCCACAAATGGATGATACTAGTGATGCTGTAATTGAACAAAATCGTATCGGCAATGAAGCTACTAACGAAGAAGTGCCAAATCCATTCGAAAAGAAGACTAGAAAGCATACATCATCAGCTTGGCGTGGGTTTGAAGAAGTGAATAATGAAGATGGAATGAAGAAGTATCAATGCAAATGGTGCAAACAAAGATTTAATATTCAAGCATCTGGTGCTACTACCCAACTTCTTCGACACTTGGGTAATTGTGTGCAACACAGACTTTCTCTTGGACAACAAGAAAAAAAGCAGAAGACCTTATCATTTGAGACACGTGGATCTGATAGTACTCTCACAACCTTCACTTATGATCATGCAAAAGTGAGAGAGGTCGCTTCATATATGATTCTATACCATGAGTATCCATTCATGCAAATGGAGCGTGTATTGTTTAACAAGTTCATGAAGGCTGTCACTCCACATTGGCAAAAGATTAGTCGCACCACTGCCAAAAACAATTGCATCTCCACATACCAACTACAAAAGAAGAAGTTGAAGACCTTATTGAAGAGTGTTAGCAGAATTGGTATGACTACAGATTTGTGGAAATCGGGACAAAAGGTTCAATATATGGTTGTGACCGGCCACTTCATAGACGAAGCTTGGAAGTTGCAAAAGCATGTGCTCAACTTTTGCAATGTGCCACCACCACATACTGGGGTAATTATTTCTGATGCTCTTTATAAATGCATAGTTGATTGAGAAATTGAAATAAGGTGTCTAGTATCACAGTTGATAATGCTACGTATAATGACGTTGCTTTGAGGAATTTGAAAGGGACTTTTAAGTTGTTGAAAAAGAAGTTGCTTTTTGATGGTCAACTTTTCCATGTTCGTTGTTGTGCATACATAATCAACATCATGGTGCAAGATGGGCTAAAGGAAATTTGTGACATTATTGATTGTGTTCTAGATGGTATCAAGTACTTAGTTGCATCACGCCTAATTCATTTCAGTGAGGTGGCTAAGCAGTTGCAATTGCCTTCGAAGAAGCTAATATTGGATTGTCCCACCCGATGGAATTCTGCTTATTTGATGTTATCAACAGCCTTTGAGTTCAAAGATGTTTTTCACAGGTACAGTGAAAGGGATGTGAGTTTTTATTACATGCTTAGTCTGAGGATTGGGAAAAAGTTGACAATGTGTGCCAATTCTTAGCAATTTTTAATGATGTGACACACATTATCTCTGGAAGCAATGGCGATCTTGTTTCTCACCGAGGTTTAGAGAATTAAAGAAATATTAGACAAAAGTGTTGAGCATGGGGAGAGATACATCAAAGTAATTGCTCTAAGGATGAAGGGGAAGTTTGACAAGTATTGGGGTGAGTGTAATCTAGTAATGGTTCTAGGTGCAGCATTAGACCCGAGATACAAATTGGTTCTTATTGGATTTTGTTATCCTGAGATATACGGTGAGATAGATGCTACATCAAACATTGCTATGGTATGTGAGTCTCTTTACACACTTTATAATGAGTATGTTGTTATGCATTCCGAGGCCTGTAATGAGCAACTCTTGCAACAAAATATTTCTGAAGTTGATTCTCTTACCATTGCTTCACATGGTAAAAAAGTTGTCACGGGTAGATCTAAGTACGAGTCTTTTGTTAGAAGATCTGATATTATTCAACCTGTCAAATCCGATTTGGACATTTATTTGGAAGAAGGCGTCTACATAGGTGGTGAAGGGTCAGATTCCCATTTTAATGCATTGGAGTGGTGGAAAGCAAATAATCTCAAGTATAGGATATTGTCTAGGATGTCATGTAATATATTATCCATTCCGATTACTTCGGTGGATTCAGAGTCCACATTTATTGCTGGAGGTAGAGTTATTGACCCATATCGTGCATCATTGTCAACTGACACAGTTGAAATGTTACTTTGTGGATCTGATTGGGTGCATGCACTACATGGACTAAAAAAAGGAGATGTAAGTAAATTTATCCCATCTTTTAATATCTAATTGCCTTATCGTATTGTTTCAGTATATGATAGTATTTTTATATTTTTTCTCATAGACCAAGGAGACTTCTCATAAAGAGTTTACTCTACCCTGAGCATGCTTTAAATCATCCATCTAGTGCACAATGTACGAACTTATTCTGATTGTACGAAGGAAAACATTGAATTTATTTCATGTTACATTTTGATTGTACAAACTTTCTTATATTCATTGCATGAGCATGCTTTAAATCATCCATCATCACTAAGTATACATTTCATGTTTTTTATATTATAGGTTATTTTGCAAGGAACACGGAATGAAGATTCAAATTTTGGTTCACTATCAAATGGACTCTTTTGATGATTTTTTTAAATCTTTCTAATGTAGTTTGTGTTTTGCGATAGTTTGTGTTTTGAGACGTAAACTTTTTACTTTTTGTTAAGCCTGTTTAGTTTTGTTTGCTTTTTTTGCCATCTGGAATTTTAGTTATTCTTCTCATTTTTGTCAAGTTCTGTAACAGAATGTGTAAATGTGATTAGCAGCAGCTAAGAGTGTAATGCAAACATTACACTATTGACAGTGAATTCAACTAAGACTGCCATACCAAATCAAGTGATATGTGAATCTTTCCATTTGGATTTGATACACATTTTTTTGACTGCTAAACTTGCTTGGATACAAAATTTATGGTACTCTTTTATTCCACTGCATCTATTGTATTGGATACAATTTAGGACACCAAATTGTTTTTTTTCTTTAATACACATTTCCTTTTGCCTGCAAAACAAATAAAAGGACTTCGAACATTACCAAAATTGGGAAAACATTTTTTCTTCTTAAAATTGATTTTTATTGTTCGTGCGTGGTTTTTTTGAGCTCGAGTCCGAGCCAAGCTCGGCTCGTTTATATAATATCGAGCTTTGACGAGCCGAGCTTGAGTATTGTAAAGCTCGGTTCAGCTCGGCTCATTTGCAGCCCTAGCTGCAAGGAGCTCGAGTATTTTCAAAGATCGATCTGCGTTCAGGTTATCATCAGCTTAAAGTCAAGACCGAAGATATTGAGAAGACTGTCTTCTGCACTCATTACGGCCATTACGAATTTCTAGTCATGTCCTTTGGAGTGACCAACGCCCCAACAGCATTCATAAATCTGATGAATCGTTTTTTCACCAAGTTCCTTGATGATTTTGTAATCGTATTTATCGACAACATCCTTATCTACTCAAAAGACAAAGAGCAACATACGGAGCACATGTCCATCATTCTGCAGACCCTGAAGGAGAAGTGTGGTGACTGAAAGTCTGGAGGGTGCTTTGGATCCTTCGGATGCTGGCCGGACAACTGGGGGTGAGTGTTTCGGTCGAGTGCGCGGTCACCTATAAGAGAAAAGTGATCACCTGCTTGGATCCTGCAATCACAAGGGTCAGTGCCCCACCGGTCGGCAGCGACCGAGAGGGGCCTTCGATGGCTAAGTCAGCGATGGTAAGAGAGAAAGAGAACCGTAAACTGAATGAGCAGTCGGAGAGATACCAGAGATCAGGTCCCGTGAACATTGTTTTGACGGGATATATATAGGCGTCATGACTTGGCGCCAAATGAGCAAGTGTGTGATGCGCACGTGCGGGAGGCCGGGTGCTGACGTCAGCCCTATAGTGCTGATGGACCGCTGAACCGACCAGAGCCACGTCAGCAGTTTTACGGCCGACCCGAGTGCCACATGTCGGAGGTCATTGTTCCCTACTGTTGCCGATGGTGGACCCCTCCGGCATTGGGCCGTCCGTCGGTGGAAGTTGTCCCTTCTCCCAGTGGGGAGTGGAGACGCTGGGCTTCCTTGATGTCCGGATGGGTATGCCGGAGGTTGAAGGAGACCGCATGGACGGCCCGGCTTGACTTCTTCGGGTGTCCGGTGAGACTGCTTAGGTTGCTGAAGAACATATGATAGACCGCTAGTTCTGTCTTCCAATAGCAGTGTGTCCGGAGGTCCATGAGGCCGACGGTCCTAGATTGCTCCGGGTGTATAAATGGGGTCCGGATCGTTGAGAAGATCCGGACGGTGGGGTCTGGCCCAAGAGGAATTTAGTCCGGCTACCACAATAGTCCCTCAATTCTTTTCAGCTTGTTGGAAGGGATGACGTTGCCGAAGGCTCGGTTGTATCCAGAAGCTTCATAGTTCAGAATTTTTCGTGCACGCGCATTGTCCGGCGCGTCACTAGCTTGTAATGATTATGTTTGTAACAGTCGCTTTTGATTATCCACGTTTCTTCATCTGCTTGGTTGGCAGAGTCGGCTCATGCGGATGGGACGTCGCTTCGATTTCCTCACTTGTCGCCTGATTGGTTCACGCCGCCGCCCCGGGATCCGTGAAGGACAGAATGTCCCCTGCTCCCGTCTATAAATATCGAGGGCTGGCAGTTGTGGCATTCACTGCTGCGAACTATCTGTTCTCCGACTCTCAAGCTTCAGACGACTGCTTGGCATCCGAACTCTCAAGCTTCTCAGACTTCCTTTCTTTTCCCTCAGGTGTTGTCCGAATCTTAGTAGTTTACATGTCGTCTTTCCTTCAACAAAGCGATCTCCTGCCCGATTGGTGGGAGAGTCATTAGTCCGACTGCCTGTCTACCGGATGGTCACCCTTTTTGCCGATGGGGTTATAAACCCTTTGGCGAAGGGTAAGTAGAGTCGGCTCAAGCCCCAAGTATGGGGATTTATCGCCCTCTAACTTTCGTTTTGATTGTCCGGCAGGACGTGAGCAGAAGATGTCGGATTCCGATGACACCCGATCCAGCACTGATGCGGAGATGGGTTCAGACATGGAAAGATACTATGATACCCAGACCGACGAGGAGTCGTCGTCGTCGACGCCAAGTGCTGGGGACAAGTCCGACAGGGTTATTGAGTCGGCAAGTCCAGTAGCAATAGTTTCCCGCCAGCGGCTCCTATTGTGACTGAAGAGGTTGCCGAAGAGGAGGAGCCAGAGGCAGCTGGTCCATCCGGCAGGCACGCCTGCCCTTATCTACAATACACTAAGACCGGTGTCTTCCTACCGGCTGATTTTAGGAGGCGATTTGCCATCTCTGATGACGTTACAATGGAGCTTCTGTACGAGTCGGAGGAGGTTCCTTACGACGATGACTACGTTTCCATCCCCCTCATGGCCATTACGGAGGGAGGGCTCCGGCTACCGGTTGATGACTTTATCAGAGACCTTCTGCGCGAGTACGGGCTTTCCCCAGCCCAACTCTCCGGCAATACATATAGGGTGGTTGACTGCATTAGAAAGCTATGACGGACCCAAAACCTTGTCTTCACCCTTCCAGATCTCTTTGCCTTGTTTACACTTTCCCAGAATAAGAAGAAGGAGCGCTATTTCCTAAGCGCTCGACCTGGGTCCGGAGACTTGTTCATTCGTCTACCAGATTTTGATAAGTTTGCCGATATCTATGTTTCGGTGACCGGCGGCTATAATAACCCTACCGACGGTAGCTTACCCATTCCGACTGCCAAAGGGTCGCCTGGTAAGCTTGTCGAGACTTCATGCTTTCAATTTTCCTGCTTTCCTTTACACCGACTGACTGAATCTTTTGTTTTGCAGCCCTTTCGAAGATTACTCTTCGGTTGAAGAACCGAGATGATCCCAGTCACCTTGCTGCGCTCCGGGCACTTCCTCATAGAGACGTCCCCCGAGTCCTCGAGCACCAGCCGACGTACTTGTCCTTTTTGGAAGACAAAAGGAAGCGAGCAGCCCGCCAGACCGCTACAAAGTTGCCCGAGTCTTCAAAGATGACGATCAGAAAAGGTTTTGAAGAGGTGGCTACTTCTCTTTCCGGAAAGTTTGTCAGGAAGAGGAAGAGAGGTGCCAAGGAGGCAGAGGGCACTTTTGCTCGGCTTGGTGATGTTCCATTGACCCCCGGACCTCTTACTCCGGTGAGGGATGGTGATGGCTCCCGGACTCCGCTTGTTGTGACCGGAGCCCAAGAAACGGGGCTTGTTGCTGAAGAGCTGACCGGGCAGCCCCGGGGCAGGGCATCTTCGCTTTCTGTCAGAGATCGCGGCAAGCAGGCGGTTGGCGCTGATGAAGTATGGATGCCTCAGCTGACCTGGCTGGATGGCACTCATATTTTGGCCTCTGACAGTGTGGTAGAGCACCCTGAGTTGGGGGCGAGATTCGCCAAGGTTATGGAATCTCCCGGCAATACTGCTGCCTTGCCGGACCATTGTATTTGATAGGGTGGAGAAGGGATTCTCCTGCCTTGTCGAGGTATAATCTTTGACCTATCTTTTTCCAGATCCCCATACTTTATGTATTTTGCTGATTGATTGAAAATTTTTTGTAGGACCTTGCCTGCTTCTCCTCTGTGCATGAGAGATTTCTGTATGCCGCTAGTGAGAGGATCCGGCCGAGGGAGGAGAGGGCCGCCAGAGATGCCCAGATTGCAAGTCTCCAAAAGGAATTGGAGGAGGAGGAGAAGAGAGGAGCTGACCTAGATAAGAAGCTCTGGAGCGAGAGGCGTTTACACAAGAAGGAGCTCGATGCCGAGAAGAAGAAGGGGGAGGAGTCGGTCAAGGCGGTCAAAGACTCTGGCTATGGGAAAGGTCTGAAGGATGCTCGAGAGACCTTCGGGCAGCAGTGCAAGGCCCAGGTGCTCGTTCAGCACGAGAGAAGCTACACCCCTGGGTATGCGGTGGGTCATCGGGACGGGTATGAACTGGCGCTGCAGAGAACAAATGTTCCGGATAGTCATTCTGCCCGAAGGTATGCCGGATGCCCGGAGGTTAACCTGATTCCCATAGAGGAGACCTACACAGAGGTTGAGGAAGATGGGGAAGAAGGAGAGGAAGCTTCCGGTAGGGATGAGCACAACCCGGAGGGGCACAATCCAGAGGAGCACAACCCGGAGCAGCAATGAAGGCTTCCTTTTCTTTTTTCTTTGCTTGTTTTTTTGAAAAATTTTGTAATCATCTTCCGGACCTTGACCTAATTCTTCTTTAATGGAATGTGTAAACGTATTTCGTACTTGGCTTGTATAAAAATAATTTTATAACAGCTGGCATCCGGACACGTTAAGGGGTTTACCAATCCCCTTAAATTGATCCGGATGTCTTATCTAGTAGAATGAGACCAGCAGAAGTCCGGCAGATGACTGCCGGAGGTCTGGTCTCCGGTGTTGTGCCAGGACCGACAGAAGCCTAGCGGATGACCGTCGGAGGCTCGGCCATTGTGGCAAAAATCCTTGACCGGAGGCCGGTGTAGACGACTGCTGAAGGCTCGGTCAAGGGGCGAACCCATGAGGGTATTATGCTAGGATCGACAGAAGCCTGGCGGATGACCGCCGGAGGCT
>NMUG010008322.1:0-11694 GCA_002855965.1 Monotropa hypopitys | reverse complement strand
ACTTGGTGATAACCGGATCGCAAATCAATTTTGGAAAATAAGTCGAACCCCTCAACTGATCGAAAAGATCATCTATTCTCGGCATGGGATAACGGTTTTTGACAGTGACACGGTTCAACTTCCTATAGTCGATGCACAGACGAAGCGTACCATCTTTCTTTTTGGCGAATAATGCAGGGGCTCCCCAAGGGGAAGAACTAGGACGAATAAAACCCAACGCAAACAACTCCTCGATTTGGGACTTCAACTCCCTCAACTCGGCAGGCGCAAAACGATACGGTGGAATAGATATCGGTGCGGAACCCAGAATAAGATCAATAGAAAACTCGACGTCTCTGACTAGAGGCAAACCCGGTAACTCTTCTGGAAAGACGTTTGTAAAATCGCTGACTACAAATGGTAACTCAGAATGGCCCGCAACGTCATCATCCAAAGCTAAACTAACAAGCATGCAATGAATAGAAGAAGATTCCGTAGGATCAAGAAGAATGGATGTCAAGGGCTCTCGGCGATCCCCATGGAAGTAAAAATACTCTCCGTCAGCATCACGAATAAGAACTCGGCATCGATAGCAATCGATAGTGGCGTGATGAGAAGATAGCCAATCCATGCCCAATATTAGGTCAAAACCCGCCATATCAAGAACAATGAAATCAAACGTGAAACGTCGGTCTTCAATAATCATCTCGCACTGACGGCAGATGTAACTCAATGGTATGCGGCCTCCTACCGTTGACTCCACTACAAGAGGAGGGTCAAACGCCTCCAGCTCTAGACCCAACGCTGACGCAAAAGAAAATGCCAGAAAAGAATGCGATGCACCAGAATCTATAAGGACAGATGCAAAAGAGTGATAAATAAGAACCATACCGCGCACCATCGAACTCTCTGGAGCCTCTGAAACAACTGGCTGCTCCACAGCTGGGACTGCATAAACTCGGCCCTGTGTCATCTGACCCTGACCTCCTCTGCTACGCTGACCTGAAGTCTGTCCTAACCCAGATGGTCCTCTCCTCACAAATCGGGATCCCTGACTGGGCTGTGCAGGAGCTCGCTGAAATTGCTGCTGCTGCTGACTCTGCTGCTGATGCTGCTGAGGAGGACGAGGCTGCTGAACTGAGCCCGCCTCACTACGTTCATTCCCACGGGTCGGGCAAGATCTAGCTATATGACCCTGTTGGCCACAATTATAACAACTGGGTGCTCGACACTCGGCATGAACATGACCTGGCCGGCGGCAAGTATGACAAACAATGGCTGTCCAGTTGGACATCCTTGGATGACTTCCCTGAGACTGAGACTTCTGACCTTGCTGAGAACGAACCTGATCACGCCCCCTTTTCTTGCCAAAGCTGCCTGATGAATTGCTCGAACTGGAATACTGCCCCCTCGGCTCCCAAACCTTTACTTCCTTAGTTGGCTCACACTGAGACTCAACGAGCCTCGCACACTCCACCAAATCTGAGAAGATACTGATGCGATGCCCCACCGTGAGGCGTTGAACAGATGGATGTAAGCCCTGCTCGAACCTCTTGCATTTCTTTTCTTCCTAGTTTACCCAATCATGGGCAAACCTTGACAGAGACTGGAACTTTGTAGCGTATTGATTTACCATCATCGACCCTTGCTCTAGCCTCTCAAACTGCCCGCGTAGCTTGTCGCGAAAAGACTCTGGAAAATATTGACTTTCAAAGGAAGCTTCAAAATCCAACCAAGACATGTCAGCCAAAGGATCGATAATTCCTTGAGGGTTAGCACCCCCAAGCACCCGCAAAGCATCGTGACGACCATTCACCAACGTAGACCACCACTCACTAGCCTCGCCAACAAGTTGGAAAGAAGCAAGTGAAATCCGAATTTTGCTGTCGCCAATCTCTAGCATCTCCAACATTTTCTTCACTTCCGAAAGCCAATGGCTGGCCTCTAGCGGATCCACTTCGCCATTGAATTTTGGAGGATCCATATGGCGAAATTCACGAAGAGCGTCCGACAAACGAGTACCTGTTGGTTCCCTAGCTGCTGCCACACCCCGACTAGCCTCCACAACTGCAGTAGCTATATCGCGAATGAACTGATTGGCATTGGCCATGCCTCTAGGAACAAACCCTTCCTCCCTAGCCTCTTCAACATGCTCTCTTTGTTGCCCGTTAACCTCCTCACTGACTGCATCATCAATTGGTTGCCCACGGCGACCACCACGACCCCTATTTCCACCACGACGAGACAAAAGAAATGGCGAATATTTAGAAGTAGAATAGGATAATCACAACAATCGACAAGATGAGCACTGGGTACGACATTGATACAATGGTAACCAACAAAGAATCGACTCACGAATGCTCGAATCATTACACACTTGGAACTCAAGAAGACACACATTGATCTTTTCCCAAAACACTTCAAGATTCACAACAGTCAACGGTTTTCGATCGAATATCAATGCCCTACTTTTATTCCATGCACACACAAGCAAGCAATCATATGAAACACAATATAGACATAGCCCGATGCACCCATGTAGGACTACGTGTCCTTTCCCAATGTCCTAAGTTTTCGCAATCTATTGCACTGATACCAAATATAACACCCTTAATAAATTTGACAACATATATATTTTTTTTTGAAGACATGGCATTGAGCAATAATAAGTAAAACACTAATGATAATATGAAACCATTCCCACAACTAGATCATCACACAATCATGTCAAGCACGTGAGTTTAAAAGAAGTACGACGGGTGTTATTTATTACAAACCATGAATTCATAAAAGAGAACTTAAAATAAAAAATGCAATGAGGATCCGTCGTTGGACCATGCTTCAATGCTCCATGCCTCAATCAAAATACGCTTGATTCCCGTCAAGCTATGCCATTGGCTTTTTACCTATAAAAGAAAGGGTTAGACACAACCGCCTGGTAGGAAATCCCCAACAAAAGGTATATATAATTGCAATGTAAAAAATGAGCTAAATGCATGCATAAGAGTAGGCATGATATTGAGAGACGATAATTTGAAGAGATAGTAATTTATTTCCAATAGTAATGAGATATGTGTACCAAGGTGTCCAACTATATTTCCAAAGTAACAAGTGTCTTCAAAGGTGACAACAACACGTCCAAAGATAGTCAATCACTATCGAAACTAGTAAGTCATTTTCCAAAGTGTCCATATCTATCCAAGTGTTCCATCACATGTGTTTTCGATTCAACTACATGCTACCACAATATCCACAATTTCCAACTTTCCACATCTTTCAAGATGAAACAAGTATTCTCAAGAGTGCATAACCATTCCATCATAGATGGGATCAACCTCTACACGTTTATTCCTCGATTCCCCGTCCATCGGGAGGGTTTAGTACTACCCCCATTGCGCAATGTCGTGGGAGACCCCTTTCGGTACATCCTAAGGCCTCAGCCTGAATTCAAGAGCACTCAACAATTCTCATTCCTCCGAAGAGTCGGTGGGTCAAACCCACTATACCATTCCAACAATCGTTACAGTCTTTCCAATACAAGATCATTGTCAAAAATATCAATGTAGTGTGGGTTCCAACGTGTCAACGTAGTCGTTATACTTTCAATTTCACAAATTCAACCACCCAACCCACTTTCCCCAATTTTCCAAAATTGATTAGACTAGGGTTTGTGAAATCAATTTGGGGCTTTTGCACAAAACATTCAATTAAACGAATTCATGTGCGTAGGATGTTCAACATGATGGCAATTGATCGATTTGCAAAGGAATTTCATCATTCAAAGTCATACATAAACATAGACATGGATTTTACTCAAATTCAACAACAATCTAGGAGATTGAAGGGCAAAGCAATAACATATACACTAGAGTTCAAGATCCCCTACCTTAGAGAGAAGATGCACACAATCTTGATTCGGAGTTCTACACACCCACGCGAACAAGAACCACCACTACGAAGCTTGGGACTCCCTCTACAATGTTAATGCTTCAAGAATCTTCCAAAACTTACCTTAGGAGCTCCAAATCCTAGAGAGAAGCATGGGGTTGAGAGAAATAGGGTTTAAGGGAGGTGGAGAGAGAGAATAGTCTATGAGAAATGGTCTCTCACGACCTAAAATGGTATATATATGACCCTTAGGAGAATACACAAACTGCCCTTAAAATCTGCAGAAATTTGAAAATCTGAACCCGGCGACCGGTCGGCGATTTTTGGGGTACCGGTCGACAGGAAGAAAATCAAACTTCTCACGACTTTCTGAAGGGCCACGACCGGACGGCACAATCTGGGGTACCGGTCGAGAACTCTCTGAAATCTCGCGACCAGTCGGCGAAATCCGGGGTACCGGTCGCGGGGAGCAAAAAAATGATTTTCAAGAAAATGTTTTCCACGCACACTCTCGACAAAGTTTCGACGACTTTCTAGTGATCTAATCGCATAGAACTTCTTAAATTATTTTACGGACTAACCTACGATAATTTAAAATATATTTATAATAGATATAAAAATTTTGGAGTGTGACAGCGTAACCCCTAACTCCCCCCTCCTAGCACTCGAACTACCTCCACCATCCCCGAAAGCCTTATCCCTCCGCCTCCCGACTCCTTCCGCGTACCGGAACGAACACACAACCTTACCTCCAAATTAAGCAGCACCGTAATCCACCAACTTCTACGACGGATTGCCATAGAGATGAGACTCTAACATGCCCCCTTTCATCGTCGATTGAGATTCAAAAGAACCACTAGGAACTTCCATTTTGTTGCAGGAACACTGGATCGGAGCTAATACCAACACGGCAGCTGCCTTTGACCCCCTCCAACTCTCTACTGCAGCAAGAACAGGTTCATCCCTCCCACCCCGAGTATTCCTCAGAAATATTCAACCCCCTCGATTTCACTTCAACCCCTCTGATCTCCTTGCTTGCAGGAACCGTATCCTCTAACCTCGCTTTGGATCAAATACCAGAACTGAATCAGGGCCTCCTTCCTACAGATCTACTAGCCGCCGCTCACCTTACAGCATCCAAATTATTGGTGTTGTCATGAATGGTTTGCTGACCCAGATCAGGTCCTCGTTCTTGCAGATCTGCTAGCCACCGCTCGCCTAACCGCATCCAGGTTGTTGGTGATGTCGTGAATGGAGTATCGAGCCAGATCAATCTTACATATCGACCACAGAGCCTGCCTGAATTCAATTTTTTCGATAATTTCCTCTGTGCTTTGATTTTCCTTTTTAAATATTGTATTATTTCTGGCAATCCAGATAGACCAAAAGATAGCAAAGAAGGCTGCCTTCCACACAGCCTTCTCGACTCCCCCAAATGACAGTGCCTACCACCACTCCATACACCCTCTAAGATTTGGTGGGCACGCCCACGCGACATGCCATTTGGACACAGTCGCGGACCAAATTCTCCAACTAAAATCACAACGAAGAAGGAGATGGTCCACCGTCTTCTCCGATTTCCCGCAGAAGATGCACAATAGCTCATTCTGATTGAATTGGATGATTCTTTTTCGCGAAAGCAAGTCTTTCATTGCGAGAGCATCCTTGAGGGCCAACCAGCCACATAGTTGGACCTTTGGAGGAGCCACATTGCCCCAAATACACGCATCTCCCATATTACCAGTAGACCTTGCGCATGCTAATTTATCGTATAAACTTTTAGTATAAAAGCAACCATTCGGGGACCATCTCCACAGCATCCTGTCATCCCCTTCAGTAATTGCAGGCAATTCTGCAAAACGAGATGTAATAGTATCCCACAGGTCTTCTTCCCATACAAACAACCTTCTTCGGAATAATAAGGCCATGGACTCGTTGAGTCGAAACGGGGCTAGAACTTGATCTAAAGAGATATCCTTGTTCAGCGCTAGAGTGAATAATCTAGGGAATTCATCTTTTAATTTCACGTTCCTATACCACGAGTGAAGCCAAAAGGAAATCTGCCTCCCCGATATTAATTTCCAGCTGATTCCCTCCCTAAAAATTGAATCTAGCTGCGAGTCATACTTACCCACACCTTTGATGTCTTTCCAAATGGTAAAAGGCCTAGCATTTGTGGGTAATTCGGGCCACCACTCCTTATTACAGACTGAGTATAGCGATTGAAGGACCTTAACCCAACTTGAATTGCTTTCAAAGTAAAATCGCCACTACCATTTAGCCAACATGGCTAGGTTGTGCTGAATAATTGAATGAACCCCTAGACCCCCTTTTCTTTTTGGGGAGCATACTGAACTCCATCTTACTAGATTCACTTTTTTAGCACCCGATGAGCCACCCCATAGAAAATTTCTTTGAATCCTCTCCAATTTCATTGCCACCGCCTTAGGTATTTTAAATATAGACATGTAGCAAACGGGGAGGCTATTAAGGGTGGCCTTGATAAGGGTAAGACGACCAGCCGCAGATAATAGTTTTCCTTTCCACTTATTCAACTTCTTTGCAGTGTTATCAATAATCGGCTTCCAAGTCGATGTTCTCCTGGGGTTTGCCCCGATCGGGATTCCTAGATACTTCATTGGTAGTGAACCCCTCCTGCATCCCATTGCTTTGATAATAACCCCTACTTCAGATTCTGGAAACCCAATTGGACAGATTGATGATTTTGAGTAGTTGACCTTTAACCCTGAAATTATTTTGAAGCATCTGAGAATGCGATGGATGTTCGCAATTTCAACAGGATCATCATTGCAAAAAATAATTGTGTCGTCCGCGAATTGTAAGTGAGTTATAGATGGCCCGTCCACCCCAGCTTGAAAACCCGTAATTAAGCCCACCACCTTCGCCTTTTCTAGCAGTATGTTCAAGCCCTCTGCCAAGAATAGGAATGGTGATAGAGGGTCCCCTTGCCGCAATCCCTTCTTAGGCCAAAACTGTGGTGAGGGAGACCCATTAACCAAAACTGACATGGAAGTAGATGAGATACACGCCTTCATCCATGAAATCCACTTCATGCCAAACCCCATCCCCTCCATCATCTTAAGGAGGAATTCCCAATTGATGATGTCGTATGCTTGATGGAAGTCCACTTTAATAATTACGCCTCTTTTCTTCTTAGACTTCCAATGGTGAATTATTTCGTTGGTTATCAGGACACCATCTAGGATCTGTCTCCCTGCCACAAAAGCTGATTGAGCCTCCCCAATAATCGATGGCATTACTCTTTTAATCCTCTCAGCAAGCACCTTAGCCATAATTTTGTAAATACAACCCACAATGCTAATAGGTCTATATTCCAGAAGAGAGATTGGGCTACTCACTTTGGGTATAAGGGCTATGAATGTAGCATTTAGTCCTTTGGCAATCACACTGTTTTCATGGAATTCTTTAAACGCCAAAAAAATTTCTTCGTGCATAAAACCCCAAGCCTTTGAAACAAAATTAAAATTTAGACCATATGGTCCAGGAGCCTTAAATTTGCCACAGCTTTTCATTGCTAACTCAATTTCGACATCTTTAAAATTTGCTTGTAACACCTCCGCCTGCGAGGACGACAAAATTCTCGGAAACAGACCGCCAATTGTTGGTCTGGAACTCCAATTTTCCTGAAAGCATTTATGAAAGAAACGGTAGACATCGTTTTTAATTGAAATAGGGTCAGATAATACCTCGCCATTGACCAAGATTGCCGCAATTTGATTCCTACGGGAATTATATTTGGCTATTATATGAAAGAACCTAGTATTCTTGTCCCCCAGGTTGATCCATTGCACTCGGGATTTCTGGTGCCACATTGACTCCATTTTGCCCCTCAGCATCCCCAATTTTGATTTTAGGTTTCTTCTTTCTTGAAGCGTTGACTGCGATAGAGTGGCCCCTTCACTTTGGATATAAAACAGATTCACCTTCTCCTCTAAAAGCTTAACTCTGGAAAGCACATTTCCGGAGCTGCTACTATTCAGCTCCTTTAAAGCCATTTTCATTGCCTTCAGTCTTGCTACCACTCTGCGCCCAGCCCATCTAAACTCAACCGGGTTTGTTGTCCCTTGAGTCACTTATCTTACTTATGGTGGACTCTTGTCTAGTTGTTCCTTGAAATGCTTATCTCACCTATTTTGTGGGCTCTTGTCTAGTTGCCCATTGAAGCTATCTATTGAACGCGAATGGAACGATCAGTAATGTATAACAAGGAAAGAATGAAATATCTCAAATATCCAATATGGTATATGAATCCAACACTTAACAATAACGATAGTTGGCGTGGTTTGCAACGTGAGTTCGGGTTAGATATCTTGGCACGGTGTTGGTTTGGGATTCTCAATAGATCCTTAGAGTTATGGTACCTTAGTAGTAAGGTGGGTTGAGTTGATATTAGGTGTTGCTTCGGTTGGACTTGGGATGTTGTACCCTTTGTACTCACTTGAGGTTACGGTTCTGATTAGACACACTTGGTTGGCGATACGCCTATGTCAATGTTGCCTTGAGTTAGGTTTACACTACGTGCATTTTAGTTTCTTTACTGTTCTCGTACTTTATTTGTGGACACGTAGGCATGCATCGCATGTGCATGCTTGGTAGTAGTTAGGGGTTTTCTCACTGAGCCATGGTTTGCTCAGACCCTCTTTCTTTTCCTTTTTCTAGTCTGTGTTGCAGGGCTAGCTGGACTTGGTGACTTGGAGTCGGAGTCAGCTGCTGGGTTTTCTTGGACTCTGTCGCCTCAGTTGCAGTGGCTTCTTTTGTACAGGGTGGTGTAGATACAGTGTTTTAGTTACAGTTGTTCTTCTTGTACAAAGTAATTCTGTTGTACTTTTCCCTTTTTGTGCCTTAGTTTTAGAACTTTCAGTTGTAGTTCCTTTACTCTGTACTTGTAGCTCTCTCTACTTTATTGTACTTCTACTTTGTACTGTTTTTTTATGTAATAAGAACTCAACCGATTGTATCTAGATAGCAAGTAGTTGTATCCACTTTTTATTATTTAAACCGTATTTCAAAAAAATTTGTTTGAAAATCTGGGGCGTGACATACTGGGCAGAAATAAGAGAGGCAGAATGATCCAGTAGGAGCAGAACATGTCGATGTAGATCTAGTACGACAACTTTAGGAGGCCATGATAAGAATGGCCGAAAATCAGGCCAAATATTTTAAAAGGCTTCCTGTGCAGCCGGCTCTAGAGCAAAGGCCATTGGTGGACCTTCACACTTCGATATTTAAAAGCTTTAAGGCGATGGATCTTCCAGGCTTTACTAGGACCAAGGGGGAGGAGGATACCGAGAATTGGATGATGAAGATAAAGTAGATCTTCAACATTATGAGATCAACCGATGATGATAAGCTGAGTTTAGCAGTATTTATGCTATCTGAGGAAGCGTATCACTAGTGGAAATCTTCTGAGAGGGTGTTATTGGTAGTGGGGGCAGATGTGAGAATTTTTTGGAGAGATTTTGAGAAAGCTTTCAACGAAAAATACTTTTCTCAATATTATGAGGGAGAAAAGAGGAAGAAATTTATGCTATTAGAGCAAAGGGAGATGTCAGTTGAGGAGTATATGGCGAAATTCACAGCTCTGTCTCCTTTTGCACCATTTATGGTCACTATAAAGCAGACAATGTGTGAGAAGTTCCAATTGGGATTAAATTCCCGGATCTAGTCTCGAGTTGCAATACCAGAGGAACAGAGTTTCAGAAAATTGATAGCAAAGTCAAAGATAGTGGTGAAAACGATAGGAAAGGTAGATGACCGGAGAGAGCAGACTAAGAGGGCTCAGATTAACAATCATCCGCAGCAGAGTGATCTTGGAAGTCAAAATGTGTAGTATGGTGGAGGGTCATTTCAACCTTCAAGGCAGAGTTTCAATAGAGGTAGAGGGCAGAGTGTTAGTAGGCAGGGAAAGGATGTATCTAATCAGTAGCAGAGTCAGAATTATTCGGGTAGGCAGGCCTCGAGATCCCAGTTATCAGAAGTGAAGTGTTTCAGATGTAATCAAATGGAACACTATGCCAGGGACTGCACCAAAAGAACATTTACTTGTTTCTATTATGGTCAGTTAGGCCATATGCAATGGGAATGTCCTCAAGTTATGGTAGAGCCTTCATTAGTAGGGAATGCTCCGAGCAGAATTCGTAGAGCAGTGAGTAGTTCCAGAGGAAGAGGAGTAAGCCAACCATCAGGAGTAGTCAGACAGGGTAGAGTTTTTGCCATCTCAGATCAGGAAATTTCAGCAGCCCATGATGTGGATCCAGGTATGTCCTAAATTTAGGGGCGAAATTTCTATAATTTGGGGAGAGTTGTGAGACCTGTATCATATTTAAGGGTCATTAACGAATAATAATTGAGGATTAAGATAATTAAAAATATTATCAAATGAAAATAAGTAATTGAAATAAATATAAAGGCTTAAGTAAATGATTTAAAGATTATTGAGAATTTTTTTGGAAGTTTATGAAATAAATTTAGAAATTTTAAAGGCATTTGGAGATAAATGGAAGCTGATTTTAAGGTTTTATAAGTTTTCTGGGGCCTTAGTGAAAGAATTGGAATCTAAAGTCAGAAAGTGTGATTAGGAAAGAAAATGGAAAATGGATGTTGTGTTGTCGATTGGTTGTAAAGGTGATGGATACAGCTATGAATCTATTATGCTACGTGTATGTGAGTAATGAGAGATTATTCGCATGAGTTGAGGTGTCGGGATTTGGATTGTGCGGGTGTGAATGGTTTGTGATGTGTCGATCTTCATTGAGTTGACGTAAAGAAATGGAATTGTAATGAACTAATATATGAATAATCTGTATAGATTTTATCGAGAGTCAATTTGTAAATGAGCCGTCAAAGTAAAAAATTCAAAGTAAAAAATGTTGTAATTAATCTGAGAATGAGAGATAGATTGTTCGGGTGAAAGTCTGATTGAGAGAGAGAAGGAATTAGTCTCTGTGTTATAGAACAAAACAAGTAAGATGACGAATAGTGAAGAGTAAATAGAAAACCCAAGTTTGCATCAAAACTTCTAATTTTTGTTTTATCCGATTGAGGTAAGGAATCTCGAATTTAATTAAACAGTTTGGTTTCATATCATCTATAAATCATGTGGTTAAATTTTGAAGCAAAACAAATGAGTTTTGGTAGTTAATTGGATCAAAAATGAAATAATAAAAACTCAAAGAATCTGCAGAACCCGTTACTTGTAACCCATGTTTTGGTGGTTACTGGTAACCCAATGAAGAAGACAATAAAAATGGAAAAATCCAAGTTTTGCGAATTAATTCAAAACAAGTCCTAATTGAGTTGTTTTACCTCTAAAACTTATGGAATTAAGTCATTAGCAACTAAGGAGCAATTTAATGTCATTTATTTGAGATGTAATCGAGTATTTGAGAAGAAATTAAGATAAAATAATTTTATGATTTTGCGAATGGGTTACCCATAACTTGTTATGGGTAACCGGAGAGAGAAAAATATACTTTTATGCTTAAAACAAAAGCGAGGTAAATTTTCAAAAATGAACTTTACGCAATCTTCTTGTAGTTAATTATAGAATGTCATAGCATCGAAAACGAATCAATTTGGTCGATTTTTGGGTTTTGCAAGGTTATGGGTATCAAGGGGTAAACTTAACCATGTTATCGGTAACCAAACTAAGAAATGCACACTGTTGTAAAAAAGAAAGAAAATATTACTTTTCATGTAAACGTCAATTTATTTACAAGCGAGACAAATTTTTCGAAACAAATCTTCACATATTCTTCATAGATGATTATTAAACATCAATGCAAC
>NMUG010008321.1:0-11694 GCA_002855965.1 Monotropa hypopitys | reverse complement strand
CCTTAACACCTTGGTTTTAAGGAGGAATGTGGGCTTGGGCTTTTCAACTGTTTTTATAACACATACATGGAACACCGAACAAAAAGAAAATTTAATAGTCGAATTTGAAGTGAAGTACGAAAGCTAATAATTTAAATCCGAATGGTGTATTGAAAGGCGAATTAACTAGTAAAAAGTAAAACTTTGGCAGGAAAGGACTGTAATATGATTGGCAAGGAATTCAACCACAAATTTTAAAGCAACCCTAAACAAGCAAACGAAATCTATAGATCCAGCCGCTTTTACATATGGTAAAACTGGGAAGATCAAGTAGTCGAAAATTTGTACATTACCATGGTATGTGATAGGAATATATCTACAATTCAGACAACTAGGGGTAGCAACTAAATATCAGAAACTTCAAATATCTTTTTTCTCCACAAGCCAAACAACTACGAATGTAGGTGCCATAGTATTTGTAAGCAGTTTCCCAGTTTCCTGGGTGGACTTGGGCACTTTAGTTACCAAAATCACAAAGTACGCTTGCTGAGCCACCTAGTTGAGCACCAAACAGCATGTGACTAGTGGAAAACATTTTCCCTGTCAGGAGCAATAGTGAGTGTTCTTTTTCAAATTGAATGGCAATAGATGGACTTTTAGATGATTAAAATAATATACCATCTTCGATAGGTTGAACAGAACCCAATGGACATGATGTGCATTTTCCCTTTTGAAGTGTATTCCCTCAAAATTTAGGTAGCTATGAAACAACACCTAAATGAGTATGGCTGAAATGTGTATGCTAAGGTCCATGTGGGGAATGACTAGAAGAGCTAGGATCAAAAGACAAAATATTTGTGAACTGGTTGGGATAACAACTGTTAAAAGCATCCAACTAAAAACCAATTCGCAATGAATGGAGAGACTCCTCATGCTCATATACTAGTTTGTGAGGTACTAATTAACCAATGTGGGACAAACTCTAAATTACCACGCAAATGTGATCCCAGACCCGCACGCGGGGAGGTAAACAATGGATACATGATACATGGATCATAATGAAACAAGGTGCACTTAAAATATAATAAACTGTGCAATTAACCAAGAGTTGTCCAAAAATCTCTGAAACCCTAGCTCTGATATCATATATTATGTTAAAGCATCCAACTCAAAACAAATTGGCAATGAGTGGAGAGACCGCTCATACACTAGTTTTTGAGGTAATGATTATGTTAAATCATACCACTAAAAATCAAATGGCAATGAGTCTATAGGTCGTCCAGACTCATACTAGTTTTGGAGGTAATAATTAACCAATACGGATGAACTCTAACACTCTCCAGCTCATGCGGTCCCTGGACGGCCTCTAACAATAGATCCATAACACATACATCATAACGAAATAAGATGCACTTGAGGCACAATGGGGCAAACAACCCAAAAAGTATTGTCCAAAAGCCTCTGAAATTCTAGCTATGATATCATGTTAAAGCATTCAACTCAAAACCAATTGGCAATGAGTGGAGAGACTACTCATGCTCATATACTAGTTTTGGAGTGATAATTAACCAATATGGGACAAACTCCAACAGCACCAACTAAAATAACTTGAGAGAAAACAAGATAAGGTAGTTCGGTTAAATATAACGTAGACTAGTAGATGCAATAGTTAAAAAAGATAAGATCACGGTATATTGCAATACACATAGAGAGAAAGGCATAAAGTTCACATGAGATATGAGTGTTGAATTTAGTTAATTAGATGGATTATATGGACCCTGACAGAACAAATGTTGAAAAAGAATTCATGTAGTCAAACCAAATTGGTTGAGCCACGAGGCTTAGTTTGATTTGTTAATGGGAATGAGATTGTTTACTAAATTACAATAGGTGATAATGAATGTGCATAATGTTCTTGCATAATTGGGTTATAATACATTATAGAATATGTGTGCTAAGGTTGGCGATGAAATTCAGGTCAGTAGTTAAACCACTAATTTTGCATACATTAGCTCTAGCTGTTCTGAGCATAGATCACAATGTACAAACTAAAATTGAAACCAAAAATCCCTTTGTGTTTCTAAAATGTTCTATATTGATATAACTTAATGCGGAAAATAGCACTAGCCATAACAATTTGCATAAAGTTAATAAATAAAAGAAGTAATAAGAAACTTTAAAATTGACTAAGTGGGCTGGGAAATCATCAACACCATTCCCTTGGGCAGCCTGTGTTTTGACAGCAACTTTTGTATTAAATATAAATATTTTATCAGAAAATATTGAAAAAATTGATTATGTCAGAAACCATGAAGACCACTTATTTCTCTTTCCTTGATTGGAAAATATAGGGGTGACGTCTCTCGCCTCCTGCAACCGCCTTGATCTTCCGGTGAAATTGTCCTTGAACCTCTCTTTACTCACCTAAGCTGCAAAACATGGAACCGATTAGAGCTATTGAGTGTCACCGTCGATTGGCACTCCGATGGCTAAGCCGGCTAAAGTTTCAAGAGAAGCAAATTTGTCAGAGTTTTGGCTTAGAAGTGAAGGGTACCTCTCCTTTGCTCCCTTTCCTTTATATAAAACTTCACTTCGGTTGATGTCACGAATGACCTAACTGACTAGAGGTGACGTCAACCCAGCCATGATGACAGCGCGATTGGGTCACCTCGTATAGCCTAGGTCCCCATGTGGGCTCATATTCCATTGTGAATGCAATTATCGCTGATCCAGTGTATGTCCTCGGCCCTTGCCGGCGTGTCCATTTGTTCCACTAAATATTGAGTGTCCGAACGACCATAACCTATCAAGGCCGAAGCAACGCTCAAGGCCAAAGCAACGCTCTGAAGTGAATGTTCTTCAACATTGTTTGACAGGCTTGCCCTCCTCGACAATGACCCTGTCATATTGGTGATCCCCCACCAATGACTTGGCGATGTCACATATTACTCTAGCAATACTTGTTACTGGGTCATTCCGTGCACGACCCAGATCGGTCTGTCGGTCCCATCATAATCCATCGGCACCGTCCATTGGGTCAGCCGTGGGCTTTACAACGGCCCATCCGGCCTACTATATTTGACCCATTACATAACCTCTCAACCTCCCTTCGGCTCGGTCCTTGAGGGGGGTTGACCACTCGCACCGCCGAATCAATACTTGCTGATGTATTACTTCTGTGCATCTTTTTCATGAAATTTATCTAACTCTCTTGTCGGTCTTGCAGTTGCACACATCATTTCTAGACTCAAGTCCCAGGCAAATCATGACCAGTTGAAAGCTATTTTCAACTCCATGACTTTCGAGCAGCGATTTACGTCGAGGCTCCCCGACTACACACCACTAGCAGTTGGGCACACACGTTGTGTGTGCAGTTATGCAAATATATTTTAGGATAGGGGCAATTTAGGTAACGAAAAATTGACAGTATGACACAGAAAAGGAGACATCAAATTGGTGCTTTCCCTTTATATATTAGTATAGATGTTACACCTACACTCTTGACTCATAGTCCGGCGGAGAAGGGAGCAGTAGTGGTGATGAGTCCAGGTACGGTCAGAGAATTAATTGATCGAGCAATTCTTGACCCTTTCATAGCAAGCTCGGCATGAGCCGATGAAGAGGTCTTCCAGTCAGGCACTTCCCCCAAAGATACTGATATGTCGAGAATGGGCTGAATGCTGAAGAACTTGGTCGGCATGGCACTGGGTGGCGCCACTTCATCAGAAAGGACTGTATCCGACACTCTTGTTGCCGACGTGTCGGCGGAGAGCAAGCCAAGGAAGAGGGGCTGTGATTTCAAAGCCGAAGATGTCGCCCAATCTCAAATATTACGGTCGGAGTGCAGAGTATTGTCGAGGGGCTTGTCGTCCAGGGCTCTAAAGCTCCGGATGTTGTGGCTACTGAAGTGGCCAAACCATATGAACAATAGGCTCATGAGCTGACATTTGCCGAGAGGACTGTTACTTTGGCAGATAGCGTCGTCGAAGATGCCCAGGTGGCCAAAATGGTTGCCCAGGCTTTTGCTCTTCCCAAGGACATGGCAATCATGCCGGATTGGACAAAGGCTTGCTTCTTGAGGGCAATGCATCTGATGGCAGGGGTAAGACTTCATTTTTGCACAAATTTCTTCATTCTTTTACTTCGGTTCTTATTTGTTGCTTCGGTTCTCAAGGCATAGTAGTTATGGTGGGATTGGATGAGCGCTTGAACGGGTCCCTGATGACTCTTGCTGCCTCGAGAAAGGCCATCAAGGAGGAAGACGTCAAGTTTGTTGAGGCCGGAAGGCAGGTAGAGGTCCTGCAGAAGGACGTTAGTGTGGCCCAGCAATGCCTTGAGGTGCACATGGGGAAACTGATTGCAAAAAAGACAAAATGATTGCTGACTTGCAGAAAGGGATTATCAAACTAAAAGGCAAGGTGGAGGTGGAGGCTTCTGAGAAAGAGGCCCTTGAGAAGCAGATCTTTGACTAGGGTTATGATGAAGTTGAGGCAGTTTACGAGAAGCAAGTTTTGAGGTCCGGGGCACCGCATACTCCATGGGCTAGGTTGCTGCTCTGAAGACTACCGGCATCCCGGACGACTTGGCACTTGTCCAACTTCCACCACAATTCCATGTTGTCACGTCTGTCCCTGTCAAAGACCCAGCTACTCCTCCCTAGACTGAGGATGCTGAAACTGAGAAGGGGCTCGGTGATGAAGAGGTGGTGGTTGTTGACCCGCCAGAAATTTAATTTTAAATTTTTTTTTTTCGTTTTAAGTGGTCGGTCCGAACATTTGGACTTTTTCGACCACTGGGTATGTAAATATTCATTTTTTGTCGGCCGGTGTCGAACATATGGCCTTTATCGAACCAGGCTTTGTAAATATTGTCGTTTTTATGCACTTCAGCTTTTTGATCTTTTTATGCCATGCTTGGATGATGCTTATCACCGGACTGTGCCTTGTGGAAATTTTTAAGAAAACTAAAACTTTTTAACCTTTCAACATTCCTTCCCCCAAATTGAGGTTTGGGGCCGACACAAGAGACCGAGCCCAGTTCGGTTGTTAGCCATCCGAGATTTTGCTCGGTAAATTTTTCAGTTCCACTGAGATTTAGTGCGGCGAGTGGAATTTTACAATCGAGATTTAGATCGGCGAATATACGTCTTCACGGCAACTCCAACAAGAAACTTTCGGATCTTGGCAATATTGTCAAATCCTTTTGTTGTTTGGCAATTCCATCAAACCGTCAGCAATACCACCGAAAAAAACTTGTAAATAGCATTTCAGAATCAATAAGCAAAAATAGTATACCAATGTTAGAAGGGCGACAAAATTTAACTACTTACCACTCATCCCACAAATAGACAGCCTGCTCTTCTCCACTTTGCTCATTCAGTAAGCGCAGAACCTGAAAGGCAATAACTCACTGTGACTAGCTCCCTGTGACTCAATACTCAAGATTCACAGAAACAAAAAGAAAAAACCTTGAAAGGGCATTGGGAACCAGATGAATTAACAGGTCCACGTTTCTCAGAAACCTGCAGTGCAATAGGTTGATAAAGATTATCACATTTCCAACATAGGGAAAGGATGAAAGCCAACAATATGGAAGCATACCTCCAATACAAGAAAATAAAGATTGGAGACTTCCCTCTTGACATTTCTTGGCAGATTAGTCACAACGCTATTCACAACAGGATCAACGTTTTTAGATTTCTCACCACTATTTCTAGCCTGAACTTCAGCTAAGTGTGTCTTTGTTGTCTCTGTTATCTTACATCCTGACTCGTCAATTGAAATTACACCTTCCACTTGATCCAAGAGTTCGAGCAATGCCTAAAAGAACGGACAAGAAAATTATAGAAATAACGATAAACTAAACATAACTATAAGATAGATAGATACCCTAATAAATTCCTCTATCATTAATAATGCTCAAAAGCAAGAAGAGAATGCAGTTGGAGTAAAAACTGGAGACGAAGTGAAAACCCGTAGAATACTCTTGGCTTGACAACCTTTTTGTGTTGCCTTGAACCCAGCTGATCGGTTATCTCGTTGGGACCAACACCACCATCAGGCTGTATTTTAAATTTCATAAACTATCAGCAGAATTTTTGTTCAACAATTCCAAAATGATACATGATCTGAGAAGCCATAACTTACCTTATCATGGCAATATGACAGAGATGGTGGAGTCTTGAAAGGACTCGGGCTATTAGTTAGACAGGAGTTGCTGTTATCGTTTGAATTTTCTTGGCTTCGGTGGAAATCTATGTCAACATGTGGATTTAACCTTTTCATGCTAACCCCCTTTGTGCATAGTGATGATTTTTGTGTGGGCTTCAATGGAGGCGAAGAAAGCCACTTCTCTAGCTTACCTGGTGATCTGGGAGAACTCTGTATCTTCTAGTGTTAAACCCCAACCAAGAAATTGATAAAAACAAGTTAAAGAAGCAATAACCAATAAGAGTCTTGCCTTATTCAGTTGGCAGTGGAGAAAATTTAACGAGTTGATCCTTGAAGATTCAGCTAACACGTTGACCACCTCAGGTAAATGCTTTGATGCCGCATGGAGTCGATCATTAACAGGAGAAATTTTCCAGGTTACCTCATTGCCTCCATCATCCTGGCTCTGCTTGATCAACTATCAAAGCAAGGATGACCTTAAGTGTCATGCATTTGCATAACTAGAATTTCCTCTTTATTGACTTTTCAGTAGTAAAGGCATTCTTGCATAAGCTCCTTACCGAGAAAATAACCGAAGATAAATGGTACCCTGTGCGTTACTACTAACAAAATCAAACATGATCAGGACTCAGATGATAGTCCCAACTCTTTTTCAGTCAGGGGGCTTATTTCTGCCAATTATTATTTTGCATACATGCAGATATAGAAATATGCTTTTGATGCCCATCTACGAAGAATCGCAAAATCATGAAAACTTTTTGTCGGTGTTCTTCCAAAAACGTGGCATGACTACTTGTTCGAATATAATCAATTCTAGTTGATAGATATGTAGAGGTCTTTTGTTGATTTTCACGATCAAAAATTGTTGAATTTAATATTTGTTGATATAAATGTTGTGGGAATACTAACTATCAACGAATGGACTATGGATAAAGTAGGTACATGGCCATAAGGGTAATAAGAGTAATGAAAAAGTGTATAAATGTCACGTCCTGATTTTTAACATAATATCCAACCCTTTTTTTGAATAATAAAAATACTCCATGTTCATTCAAAAATAACACCATCTTGATATGCAATCATCTAAACAATGATTTCTTTACAAAGAGTAGCCAATCCATGATTTGAATATTTAAAAACAACGGAAGCAAAAATATAATCCTTACAATATTATTTGAATACAAAATTTAGATTTTCAATATCATCGCATGAATGGATACAATCAAATGTAAAGAAGAACATATGTCTTGATGATTTCAAAATATCTTTCAAAATATGGATACACTTCAAGGTCATACTTGCATCCAATACCTGAAAAATAGTAGATTTTGGCAAACACGTGTCCAGTAGAAAAATCTCAAAAATCCTATATATGAGTGATGTACTGTGTAATTGCGTGAAACCCTATCATGCATGTGATTTCAAAGAGCAGTGAAATAATCCTTTTCCGCTCAACTCACAGCAATTTGCTACACACATGATGCATGAACAGTTGCCAATAACCTTGTGTCTCACCCAACACTACACACACACTTGTTTTACATGCATCCTATTTTCTTTTCATGATTCCAATAGATTTCAAATAACTTTATTCGCATGCTCAACAGGACACATGTCCCTATTCCTTCTCTTTTACCACAATGACATTTTATTCGTCATCTATGTCAATAAGTTATTATCCACATGATTACCTTATTTATACAAGTTTCAATTCCAAGGACCTTGCACACCGGCAAGCCACTAGCTTTATTTCGGGGCTTAAGGAACTCATATTCCTCTTTTTAACATTCTTCGATCTATGATAGGGAACGTCGCTGGCAATCTTCGTTGAAGACTTATAAAAGGCGAGGCAAGGGTGGATCTAGTGCTCAAGCTTTAATTTGGGATGTTTCGGATGACGGAGGGCTTACTTGGGATCTTGTCTAGTTAGTCTAGGTTGAATTGAGTCTTAGTTAATGTTTAAATGCTGTTGGTTGAATTGAGTCTTAGTTTAATGTTTAAATGGTGTTGGTTTAGTTTTTCTGTCAGTTTTATTCAATTTCAGCAATGAGGGGTATTTTGGTAACTTTCTAGTTGTTGGTAATGGGTTGTAGTGTTGGCCCAAGTGTCTTTATTTTATTAGGATTAGTTATTAAGTCTTTTTTTGTAATTTAAGCTGAGTTTTTAGCCTTTTTCTTTTCAGTCAAGTTTAGTTTCCTATTTGGAGTCCTAGTCCTATTAGTATTGGGAGATCTATTAACCTATAAAAGGGTGTTGTGAGCGGGGAGAGATTGATTTAATAAAATTCTAAAAGATTTCTTTAAGCATTGAGGGTGTGATTACTTAGGAAACCTAGGTGTGATTACCTAGGATTGCATTTCTTTGTTTTATTCATTCGATTTACTGTTTTAATACCACCATGTCATCGAATTCACTCATAATTCAGCCAAAATCCAATCTTTACATTACCTAATCTTTCATAAACCCTTTAAATCGCAAAACCCTTTCAAGATTCCATCAAGAACCCTAAATTAGTGTTGATTCCATAAAGATCCTGCATCAAACTAATTTCTGGATCCTCGTGTTTGATCCCATTACATTTCGGATCCTCGTGTTTGATCCAATTACATTTATTTCAATTTCCACACTAGTTCCACATTTTCTTACTAAAATTCCATGAATTCATTTCATTGGCTCGAAGGCCCTAAATCTCAGGTTATTACAAACATCTCCTAATCCCATCAAATCCATGAGATACCTATCATTTCATTTATGTCAATTATCAACATGTGCTCCATAATCTAGGTTTTATCATGCATACAACTACTCATAGCAAGGTTACACATAAATCCTAGTTCCACCAATCACGTAGGTTACACATAAATCCTAGTTCCACCAATCACGTAGAACGCCGATACATTTCCAATTTTTTCTATGCAAACGCAATACATAAGCTAACTCCATCTTATTCACAAGGTATTCAACAAATCATGAAGTTAAGACCATAAGACTTAGATTAGATCCATCAACACCAAAATATGCAAGACTAGTAGAGAGATCCGTGCACAAAGGCATACGATCAATATTACAAATAACCCAGACAACGCAAGCTTTCCCAAACAGATAGGTTCTCACCAAGACTTTTAATTTCATTATTTCACCATAAATCTCAAGTTTTTAACCAACCAACACAATCCCAATTCTAGTTTTTTATCCAAAACCCTAATTCCATCAATCATATGAAATATTTACAATTTTATAATCTCATCTTATTAATCGATATCTCAATCCCCTTATTCCACCATCAATTTCACAATTTAGTAAATCCACTAAAAGTCTCAATTTTTCCTCCCTAGGTCAAACACTAATTTAGCAATTATTTGCAATTCCATAATTATACCAAATTCTTTCTACCATAATAATTAACACACTCCTATTTTATAATAACACAATCAATTCAAAGCATTATAAACACCTCAAAACCTTAACACATTAAATTTGAAATTTCATTAAATTAACCACTTGAACATGGATTAACCTCAAATTTAATTCTCTATCGCTAACATATATAGAGAGAGGAGAGAAAATCCTATCAATGAGGGTTTACAGAAAAAATTCAAATTCCAAACTCGGATTTTAAGGACGCGGTTCGAGTATGTCGTAGCCCCACGAGACGATCTACGATTTTTTTAAAGGTCGGAGCTCCAAAACTTGAAGTAAACGGGTGGATTTTTTTAGAGAGACGTGGTTTTGAGGTGGAGTAGTTCTGGTAGAGAAAGAGAGATGAGAAGAGAAATGAAGAAGAAAATAGAAGAAAGTCAAATTTAAGCTTCTGCTCCGCACACAGTCGCTCGCGTGTCACGCAGGCGCGCCTCAGCGCTCGTGCAACTGGCAAGTGAGTGCCCAGGAATGGCCCAAAACAATGACGTTCAACTAAACTAGCGCTCGCATGCCACAAGGGTGTGGGCTTGCGCTCGCGCGTCATGCAAGCACCCCACGAGCGTAGCTTTCTGCCATAATTGAGCCTTAGCCTATATTCACCTTCAAAATCCAAAATTTATCAAAAATATATTTTTCTTGATAATTTTGTTCACCACACTTATGTTATAAATTATATTTATCAGAACCATTTTTTTCTTGACTACAATTACCTTGTCCCCTTCCTGCCCAACTGTCCCAAAGTACAATTCCAATTCGTCCTACCACAGAAACACAATCATAGTGTTTTCGAAACAATCCAACAGCGTAAAACAAGCCGAGTTGCATGTACAATCTCGTGATAAATTCTAGTCAAGAGTAGATAAAATATCAAAATCAAATTAGGTCCATTTCATCGATCGGGCCCAGCTCAAGTGGTTGTCACATTCAAATGCCAACGAGAAGCAATGCTACTTACTAACCAAAATACATTACCATTCCGGGAGAAAACTTGAAGCGCTTCACGGACACGGACTTGCAAATTTCCGGTGACGCCTCAGATTGGTTTTCCTCGGCATTATCGGCTACCCATAAAAGATTCTCGGGAGGAGAATTCTGTGAATGACTATTCGTCTCAGTTGCCCGCAAATCATTTTTAGGGTTCTGAACTACTGAATTGGCATTTTTCCCACGCGAATGGATTGGAATCTTAGGGTTTTGAGTTGCTGAGAATACACTAATTGGATCGGTTCCTTCATAAATCGGCCCATTTATACGGTTTTGAAGTTTTGAGACGGCATTAACTGGACCATCTGGTTTCCTATTGAACACAGATTCGGAGTTTTGAGATGCCAAAGAGGAATCGTTGGGATCAGATGTTTGAAAATTGGGAGCGTGTTTAGTGTTCTGGGAGAGAGAGTGGCGCTCGAAGAAATGCTGGATTCCGAACTTTGTAGGCTGAGAGTTTTGCTGGTTTTGATTCGATTTCTTGGACGCAGAGTTCGATTTCTTCTTCGGAGGCATGGCGAAGTTCTGCAATTAGGAATTTAGAAGTTCATGAAGCTAGATTCTCAAAAAGGCAGCCAGATTGGCAGCAAAACAAGTCTGAGGCGAGGGGCATTAACAACATGGCAGCAAATCGGAGGCTTAAGTTCAATATTGCTAACAGAACGGCACCATCCGAGCAATGGGGAAGCAGGTCTTTCGCTCAAGTTGTAAGAGGGGGTCTAGAAACATCGGTATTAGCATCTTCGTCCAGAAAAAAGATTAAAGTATCGGCGTATGATTTGGGTTGGTTGTCCCGAGCAGCGGTGGCGATCGTCAAACTTGATGATCACGTGGAGGGCACTATAGCAGAGCTTAATCAAAGAGAATTGCTACACATACACTAACTATGCATACACTAAACATACACCAATACCAGTCGGAGCCCACTCGGATCTCAAATTAAAATTTTAATTTGACAGTTAAATTTGTAATATTATTTTAAGTAATACTACAAAAAATCAGTTTAATCGGATAAAAAATATATTTTCTGTAGTTTTTTGAAATTTAATAGTGAAAAACTGTCGGGTAAAACTTCACAAAATTACAGAAAATGTATTTTTTATCCGAATAAGCTGATTTTTTATCGTATTACTTAAAATAA
>NMUG010008320.1:0-11697 GCA_002855965.1 Monotropa hypopitys | reverse complement strand
AAAACACAAGATCTCAACATGTCCTCAACGTTTGAATAGTCCTCTCTGACTGTCCATCCGTTTGAGGGTGAAAAGTGGTACTAAACCTCAAAGATGTACCAAAAGCCTGCTGTAAACTCGCCCAAAACCTCAATGTAAACTTAGGATCCCTAGCACTGACAATCGACACCGGTGCTCCATGCAATCTAATGATCTCATCTATATAAATTCTGGCATATCGATCCGTATAAAAAGTAACCCTCACTGGAAGAAAATGAGCAGACTTTGTCAAACGATCCACTATAACCCAAATAGAATCAAAGTTCTCCTTAGACTTAGGCAAACCCACAATGAAATATATGGTAACGTGCTCTCATTTCCACTCCGGTATTGGCAAACTCTGAACTAACCCTCCCGGTCTTTGGTATTCAATCTTCACCATTTGACAAACAAGGCATCTAGCAACAAAGTCAGTTATATTCCTTTTTAACCCTTTCCACCAATAATTTTCCCTCATGTCACGATACATCTTTGTCGACCCCAGATGCATAGAAAATTTCGAACTATGGCCCTCCTCAAGAATATTCTTCCTAAGTTCCACATCTTCTGACACACAAACCTGATTCCCAAACATCAACATACCATCCCCACGAATACTAAACTCTGATTTTCCCCTAACAAGATTTGATGTCGAATCTTCTCTAGAAACACATCATTCTTCTGACCCTCTCTAATTTTCTCCATAAATAATGACCTCCCCACAAGATTTGCCAACAAAACCTCATTCAAACCCAAGGACAATTCAACACCCAAACTGCTCAATTCAGCTATTTTTCAACTCTAGCACAAGTCAAACATGATACTCTATTCACAGCCTTCTTACTCAATGCATCTGCCACCATATTTTCTTTCCCCGTGTGATAATGGATATTACAGTCATAGTCTTTAATCAATTCCATCCACCTATGTTGCCTTAAATTCAAATCTTTTTGAGTAAACAAATATTGTAAACCTTGATGATCAGTAAAAATCTCACAAGTCATCCCATGTAGATAATGCCTCCAAAGTTTTAGTGCAAATACTACCGCCGCTAACTCTAAGTCATGTGTAGGGTAATTCCTCTCATGGGTTTTCAATTGCCTCAAAGCATATGCTATCACTCTCCCTCGTTGTATCAAAACACAACCCAAGCCACAAAACGACGCATCACTATAGATCACCAAGTCATTAGTCCCCTCCGGAATAATCAAAATAGGTGCCGAAACCAATATCTCTTTCAAAACCCGGAAGCTACTTTCGCATTCCTCCGACCACACAAATTTAACCCCCTTTCTAGTAAGCGTAGTCAACATCATGACAATATATGAAAAATTTTCAATGAACCGTCTGTAATACCCTGCTAATCCCAAGAAGCTACGGATTTCAGTTACACATGTTGGCCTCTCCCAATTCACTACAGCCTCGATCTTTTTAGGGTCCACACAAATACCCTCATTAGAGATGACATGACCCAAAAAGACCACCCGATCAAGCCAAACTCATATTTATTCAGTTTTCTATATAATTGTTTTTTCCTCAACCTCTGCAAGACTAGCCTCAAATGTTCTTCATGTTCCTCTCTAGACCGCGAGTATACCAAAATATCATCAATGAACACTATAACAAAGGAGTTTAAATAAGATTGAAACACCCTATTCATCAAGTCCATAAATACCGCCAGCGTATTCGTCAACCCAAAAGGCATAACCATAAACTCATAGTGTCCGTATCTAGTATGAAAGGCCATTTTTGCAACATCACAATCTCTAACTTTCAATTGGTGATAACCGAACCTCAAATCAATTTTCAAAAATACTGAGGCTCCCTGGAGTTGGTCAAAAAGGTCATCAATCCTAGGCAATGGATATTTATTTCTCACGGTTACTTTGTTCAATTGCCTATAATCTATAAACATTCTCATCGAGCCATCCTTCTTCTTCACAAACAATACAAAGGCTCCCCAAGGGGACACACTAGGTCTAATAAATCCCTTATCAAGCAACTCCTTCAACTACATTTTCAGTTCATATAATTCGGCAGGTGCAATCCTATAAGGAGCAATAGATATAGGACTAGTACCTGGAACCAACTCAATCGTGAACTCTACTTCTCTAATCGGAACCACTCTCGGTAATTCTTCTGAAAAAATGTCTTAAAATATCTTTTACAATAGGTATATCCTCAATACTCCTCTCTCCCTTCTCAAAATCAATTATGTAGGCTAAGAACCCTTCACAACCCTTATTCAACAAAGACATATCCTTCAAAGAGAAAATGACATGTCTAGGTAATTCTACGTTATCACCACAAATTTTCAAGTCAGGCCTACCTGGAATACGAAACAAAACTTCTTTGCTGAATCAATCGATAGTGGCCAAATGAGCGGCTAAGAAATCCATCCCCAAAATTACATCCAAATATAACATCTCAAGTGGAATCAAATCTGACAACAAGGGCTCATCACCCACCCAAACTTCACAACCCGGATAGTATGACACAAGTTCTACCACATTACCCATTGGTGTCGACACAAGTAGAGTGTGATCTAAGGATGCCAATTCTCTACCCATACGTGAACCAAAAGCAGTAGCAACAAAAGAGTGTGTGGCCCCAAAATTAATAAGAAATCGTGCATATAAAGTAGATACACGAATCATACCTGTCACCATGTCCGGATTTGTTTGAGCCATCTGCCTATCCAATGCAAACACTCTGCCATGAGTAGTCTGCCCCATTGCACCCTTGTTAGCACCTCTTGCTACACTCTCCACTGACTGAACTGGTAACTGAATCTACTGCTGAACACACTACATAGCCTTGTGCCCCATGCCCCCACACTTAAAGCACTTCAGCCCCCGAACTCCCCGACGTACAATCCCTAGCAATATAATCTGGCGACTCACATTTAAAACATCTTCTAGAAAAGCCCCTGCCATTAGACCCCGACTACTGGTTCACACTCCTCTCTTGGTTTCCACTCCAATTACTTCCTTGATTTCTGTTTCATCCACCACTCCTCCCCTTATCAACCTCGATCTCGGCTCACCACTCTTGAAACTACTTCCACCAGATTTTCCACTATTATCAAATCTCGCCTTTTTATGTGACTCTCTCTTTTCACGATACTCCTGAATGTCATTCCACATTCTTGTTGTCATATCCACAAGATCTGAATAGTCTCTCTCTCTCTCTCTCTCTCTCTCTCTCTCTCTGAACGACAACAACCTCGAAGCCACTCCAGGTGCCAAACCCAATCTGAAACGCCTACACTTCAAGTCCTCCGAACTGACCATATAGGGTGCATACTTAGACAAAACAGTAAACCTCGCCTCATACTCACTCACCGACATACCCCCTTACTTCAAGTTTAAAAACGCCGCCTCCTGCCCAAAACAAAAGCTATCGGGATAAAACGTATTGTTAAATCCCTGAATGAACCTATCCCAAGTGATAACCCTGGGTGCAGCCGGCTCAGCTCCAAGTGCTGGAGTCACCTCTTGCCTTTTAAAGGCATTCCACCAACTTGTAGCTTCACCTCTAAATAGAAAAGTCGCCAAAGTTACCCTCTGATTTCCCTTAACACCCATCGTGTCTAGCACCAACTCTACCTCCCTCAACCATTCTTCAACCACCTCAGGATTATTATCTCCCTCAAACACCGTACCACACAATCTTTTAAATCTCTCTATGAGACACATACCCATACCTCTTTCCACATTTTGATTGGCCTGCAATTGAATTAGCATTTGTTGTCGCACCGCCAATTGAGTGATATCGGCCATCATTCGGGCCTCCTATCCAGCTACAGGGAGAACACCCCCACCACTACCTAGATTTCCCACATTCACACTAGCTTCCTCCTCAACCCCTTGATTATTTTGCTCTATCACTTTCCTGAAAATCACAACACAAGAAACAACATGGTGGAAACAAATATTAGATGCCAAAAACTTACGCATTAGTTAAACACACCTCAATGACTCAATGCATGACTTGACATCCTATGGTCCACTACTTAGCCACTCTACCTTAGCATTTTGTTATACTATGCTTTTCCACTTAACTTTCCAAGACTTTCCATTTGAAGAGAACGTTGATGAGGTGTTCATCCAATCGGATTTCAAGGCAAGTCCCATGGATATCAAAGACACACATAATAGTGCCAAAACACTAACACCACAACTTCCAACGATCACCTCAAACCCATACCTCAAGTATAGTTTCCATCAATCATATGGTCCCCTAACTCGGACCTAAAACCTATGCTCTAATACTAAGTTGTAACATCCCATATTCCAAAACACACAAAATTTCAAATTTTTTGAATCTTTTTTGCTAAATAAAACCTCAAGTAGGATTGCCATATCTAAATAAAAGAACAAGTGTGACTTCAAAATTAAATTCAACATTTCTCCAAGTATTCATAAATCCTCAAGAAGCAAGCATCAAACTGAAATACTAACTATTATAAAAATTCCATTTCCAGTCTCTGAACAAAAAAGTAGTAACAGCCTACCAATAGTACTAAGAAGAGTATCAAGACAAAATCTTCCAAAGGCAACCTCAGTCAAATAATCACATCCAAGCATCCATAAACTTTCAGCCTTGTAGTGGACCGCTAATCCTGTGACCTATTTCCAAGACAAGGACAAGGAAACAGAGTGTGAATATGATATTTTTAACTTCTAGAACACAAAAAATATCAGTGAGAGAAAATCATGAATATGAGAAGTTATGACTTTCATTCTATAATGCATCTCATGCATGATACTTTATATAATGGCGAAAGCTCTTTTTCAAAAGATTTGAGCATCCCATGCCGTGAAAATAGCTACTACTATAGGTAGTAGTTCGTATGCCCCGCGTACATTTTGTGGTATGTCCCACGCACCTGTTGGTCTTACGCTGGTTACCAACAATTGGACTTACTCAAGTTTCCAATATCACCACCCGTCCCACGGAGGCATGCATAAATATATTTACATGCATATTATGCTTCCAACTCAACTCATATATATATGCATATCATCACATCATGCCATCATGTTCATGTATATCATTCTCATCATGCATTCATGTTCATACATATCATTCTCATCATGCATTCATGTTCATACATATCATTCTCATCATGCATTCATGTGCTAACACAACAACTATACCGTTAACTTCTCATGTCATAATAAACAGTTAACTAAAACAATATTGTAAACGTACAATTAAAGATACCACATCCTTACACTCACCAGTACCGCTTTCAAATCTTTTCCTTGCCCTTGAGTGAGGCCTCAATGCCTTCTTTGAGTGTCCCTGTCAAAACAATTTAATTTCAATCCACATTGATATATATAGCTTGATAAGAAGATAATGAAAGCATTACATTAAATCAACTTAATCAATAATCGCCTTTAAACGACTTATTAGAGTCTTTAAATAGCCCTTAAAACCTTTCAAACACATCTTAAGTCCGTACCCGAACACTCCAAAAAGTACCAAAATCTGTTAGAAAAATCCAAGAGGGACCGGTCTCCCACCATATGGGGGACCGGTACCCGGCACTTAGGTACCCTACTGCTCTCCTGGGGCACCGGTCTCCCCTCATATGAGGGACCGGTACCCGTCTGAATGTGGATTTTGGGGAGCCTACTACCTTAATGAGGGACTGTTCTCCCGACACGTAGGGGACCGGTACCCGCCTGTGTAGAGCAGATTTTCAGAAAAATGTTTTTGACGAACTACTTCGTCTCCAACCTTCCTACTTTGATTTTTTTGCCTATAAACCCAAAAATCAAATGTACCAAAGTGATTCTAATATGTGTATACTAAAAATATTCAATTGATGACTCTAAACAACCCTTAAACACCCTCAAATCCCAAGAATTTACCCCTAAAACTAGGGTTTTCCCCCAAAACAAGTTTAATGATTAAAACTCTGATCTAGACCAAATGTGAAGTGATATGAACTTATAAATTGTATCATTAGATTCATACTAACCTTGGGAACAATGTTGGAGAAGACCCCTTCCTTTGATTTCTCCTTCTAGGGCCTTGAACCACCAATCTTCTTCTTCCACCCTTAGCCTCCTCTCCTTCCTCTCAATCTCTCTCTCACACACACTAGCATAATGAGAGAATGACCTACTGAAACCCCTAAAATCAGATTTTACAACCACTTTACCTCCTTACCCCTCCATTAAACCGCATAATTTCCCTTATGTGCCATTCTTCACACTCTAATATACTTAATACTTCTTAAACATATTTTTGTATTAATTAAACTCCTTAATTCATCTCTCTATTTGTTTATAATTAACGTGGGTATAATAATCTCTCCATTTTCCTGAAAATCAAAAGAACATCTTATAATTTATTAAATAAAAGAAACGGGTATTACAGAACATGTGCCAAATTTTCTATAGTAATCGAAGTAAATTTATAGACCTTATGAACCTAATGACTCCAGATATTCAGTTCCGATGAAACATCTTCAATTTAAACATACGTTTCTGAAAAGTCAAGCCATATTTGAATACATACTTTTGAAAAATCGAACCACGTTCAACAGTGGATAACAGAAGTAATCGATCCTCAAATTTTTTGATTTAATTGAATTCAATATGTTTGCAGCCTTCAATTCATATCATTACCGGGTTTTCGTGTAAACAATACTATTCATTTCAATTTAAAGTGTTATGCCCCAATTTCCAACTAAACGAGAAATCTGTTGAATTCAAAACAAAATTTATGTCGATGTACGATGAGTCTGAGAGCGAGGGAGACGTACACGCGATGTGAGAGGTATACAAAATAGAGTGGGATGCAGGAGAGAACCGTGCAAGCTGTAAATAGGGCTCTGGAGTTCCAGTGGTTGTTGAGGGCTTCATGCAAGAGTAGTGGTGGTGGCAGTCGTTCAAGGAGGGGAAAAGAAATAGGATTAGAAAGTATGAAAACAAAAGGGCAAATGAGTAACTTCAGATTAATCTACATCAAGAATATTTTTAAATTTAAAACAAGCAGTTGGGCCACCCACAATGTGGGTGTGCAAGTGGAATTGTGGATATGCAAGTAAGTGATTGAGAAGGTAATTTTAAATTTTTTTTGAACAAAACACTCCTTTTATATATAGGGAGTTCTATATACAACCACTTATTTACTAAATACAACCCGTTAAAATTTGAGATTTTAATTCCAAAGTTGCCCTTCTATTAAATGACTACATTACCCCTCTTTAATCTAAATACAGCCCTCTTATTCAGACTAAGTTACCTAATTGCTGAATACACCCGTATATACAACCCTAAGATCTCCATCCCCTCTCTCTTCTCTCCCCTCGACCTCCATCTCCCTCGACCTCCATCTCCTGCACCACCATCCTATCGACTGCCATCAATTCCATTCCCTCCACAGACGTCTTCCCCTCGTCCTCCCCTGCATCCCTCACTGCCAAAAAATCGATAACGATTAAATATTTTTTGCGTACAGGAGTTCAATGGGAGAAGACAACAATAGTGATGAAATAGCATTGCCGTCGCAGGATGTTGTCGCTTCCAACACTTTGGCTTTGACCCAAGAATGTGGGGAGGTAGCATTGGAAATTATTTTGCGAAATGTTGTTGGTTTAGACGAAGAAGAGGTAATCGTTGAACAAAACGTAGTTTCAGTGCCGAATTGTTTTTGTATTTTCGAATATCAACTTCCGTATAGAACATTTATTTCGGTGGTTTGTTAACAATTTTTTAAAGCCTGTTAGGAGTGTGTTTCCGTATAACATATCAGTTTCGGTGACTAACATCTGATCGTAATGGCATTATTCGGTATTGTATTACCGTTCATGTCTAGCATTTACGGATATTAGCCTCCGAAAGATTAAATCTTTTGACTAACAAAATAGTTTTTATTCTATACGTAATTTTATGTCCGGTCCACATTACCTTTTTGGTAACGAACTTACGAGGGACATAGTTAGTTTCAGTCAATAACTTCTGACAAACATAACCCGTTTTTGGTTAACTTTGTAAGACCGTCTAACGGATGCTAATGTAATACATCCTTGCTTCTGCTTCCACAGGTTGACAAAGCTGAGTGCATTAATGAACAATTATAGGACAATGTTAACGTGGCTTCTGTTGATGGATCCACCTTGGAAAGTAGAGTTGGACCAATTAACGTTTATTATACCAAAGCATTCACGACTGACACAGTATTTTTCTTTAACCTCCAGTCTGCCTACTTTTAGTAATTCATGCGTTTGATTTCATTGTGAGATAATGATAAATCATTTGTCTATTTAGGTGTTTGCCACGAAAGAGGAGATTGTGGAATGGGCATGGACGACGGGTAGAACTCAAGGTCTTGTCATTATGATTAAGAGTTCCGAAACCAGTGCAAAAAATAGGAGGCCAAGGATTCGATTAGGTTGCGAACGTGGTGGTAAGTATAGGAAATTTGTTAAGACAACCGAAAAGGAGGTAGAACGGGGGCCTAAAAACACGGGGACTAAGAAATGTGAGTGTCCTTTTCAAATAAACTATTTTAGAGAACTACATGGTTGGACGGTACATGTAGCCAACGGCTTGCATAATCATCCCAACGCTGTTAACCTTGAAGGACACTCTTATGTTGGTAGGTTGTCCAGGAATGAGACTTCGTCAATGGTTGAGATGTCCAAATCTCAAATCAAACCTAGAGACATTTTGACTACACTAAAAAAGCGGGATGAAAGCAATGTCAGCACTATTAAGTCAAATTACAATGCAAGGCAAAGCCACCGAGTGATTGATCTTGCAGGAAGATCACAGATGCAAAATTTGCTTCAAAAACTATCCGACCATAAATATATAGAGTGGCATCGGAGGAATGAGTTGACACAATGTGTCACAGACTTGTTTTGGTCACATCCCATTGCGGGTAATTTGTTACGAGCATTCCCCAGAGTGTTAATAATAGATTGCACTTACAAGACCAATCGGTATAAGTTTCCGTTACTAGAGATAGTTGGGGTGACCTCAACGGAAATGACTTTCACTGCGGCCATTGCTTTTATGGAGTTTGAGAAGGAAGCCAACTATGTTTGGGTACTTGAAAGGTTGAAGGGTATGATGCATCCAGAGTCATTACCTAGCGTTATCGTCTCCGATCGGGAATTGGGTCTCATGAATGCTATTGGACAAACTTTTCCACTTGCACAAAATCACTTATGCAAATGGCACATAAGTAAGAATATCTTGGCCAAGTGTAAGAAAATGTTTGATAAACAAACGTGGGAGCTTTTTAATTTGACTTGGAACATGATTGTATTGTCGCCTACTGAAGAAGCGTACAACGATCATGTTATGGGAATGGAGCGTGATTTTAGCGTGTACCCTACTACATTAAGTTATGTGAAGGAAAATTGGTTGAATGCCTACAAGGAAAAATTTGTAGGTGTATGGACAAACTCCTTTATGCACTTTGGTAATCGCACAAGCAACATGTATCTATGTTATTTCTTTTTAATCACCATATCAATTGTTTAAATGTTAGCAATGATATACAATAATAATGTCATTTTCTTGACAGGGCTGAGAGTGTACATTCAAAGTTGAAAAGGAACCTTCAATCATCCCAAGGTACGTTCGATGGTGCTTGGGATAGAATACACTGCCTTGTGGAGCTGCAATGGACATAAATCAAAGCATCTTTTGAGCGTAGCTTAGGTGCTGTTCACCACACCTTTAAGGGTCCATTATTCAAAGATTTGAGGGGATTTGTTTCGAAGAATTGTATGGAATACGTTCTTGAACAAACACGAAGAGTGCAATTTGTCATACAAGGGAACGTACCATGTGATTGTTTCATCAAATTTACCCACGGAATCCGTGCGCTCACGAAATTGCACCATTCATGCTTAAAGGTATTCCAGTTCTGCTGTCACTTATACATGATCACTGGAAGAAGTTGGACGTGATTGCTCCTCCAGAAGACCCTACACTGCCGCATACATTCAAGACTGATTTTGACCAACTTTTTCAGTATTTTCAAACAATGGATGAAGCAATGAAAATAACAACCATGACGAAGATGAAGGAGATTGTGTATCTATCTTATACTCAAATGCTAGAGCCACAAAGTAAGGCCAATCCACGTGGTAGGAAGAAGGAATGCACGTCTACTAGTAGAACACCATCGCAGTTTGAATGTGTTGAAACACCCATTAAAAGTTGAAAGTTTCAAAACAAAAAGTGAGACGTAAAGCAGTACCGAAAACAGTGGTCATTCCCCTTATGTCACACAGTTCCCAAAAGCTGTTCAAAACTACATTGAAGGAGTAAAGAATGTCCCGACAGATGGAAATTGTGGTTATCGTGTTGTAGCTAACTTGTTAGGTTTTGGGGTTGACGATTGGGCAGTAGTGAGAAGGAGTCTAACTACAGAACTATCTGCCAATGCTGAAAATTACATGCAATTGTTTCGTGAAATTGGAAGGGTAGATGAGTTATTATGCACGTTGTCCTTCTACGGAGATCGTCCAGCACCGTTCGACAAGTGGATGACAATGCCGGACATGGGCCATTTGATTGCGTCATGCTATGAAGTGGTTCTTGTCTTCCTATCTCGCCGTCAATGCCTTACATTTCTCCCATTACGGTCTCCGCCCAAATCTACTATCGAAAGAAGACTAATATGCATAGGATTTGTTAATGATTGCCATTTTGTGGAGGTAAAACTTTGGCATTTATTACGTTCGTACGTTTTTCTATTTTTTGTAAAGCAGACATCTAACTTTCATCCCATGTAATGAATGCAGGTATTCCTAAAGCCATGTTCTCCTATTCCTCCTGTAGCATGCAACTGGCATACCTTCCGTCACTCTTGTGCAGAAGGATGAGATACCCCGTACCAATTTCAAATCGGTGAATTTATAAGAAGTATTGGTTCGGACACTGCAACGAGATAGATTGTTATTCTAGACTTATAGTATGAACTACCCAGTAATTACAATGTGTTGTAATGATTACTAACAGGAAGTTTTCTATTCCGCTGCTACTTGTTTTGGATTTCAGATTGTAAACCATTTAGATTGATAAATCTGGTATGGTGTCTTCTTTGCAAAAATGTTCTGCGAGTACCAAGGCAAGGCAAATGAACATAATACATTCTTTGCAAAAATGTTCTACAAACTCGGTTTTTAGAACCACTTAAATTACTTGTATTGGACGTGAGACTAATTAATTGTTCCATGTAATTTATTTGGTTTTTTAAGTTACAATTAAACTTCTATAACATTTGTACATGACTGTTAATGTGTATAGTACATCATAAGTTACTGTCCAAACTAATATTATTCGTTCAGAAGTTTTTTTCCAATAGAGTAACTAGTTTCGGTGTTTAATATCCGTGTATGAGACAATACTTCGGACGTAACAGTCCGATTGCCTATCACATATTATCCGCGTGCTGTATTTAGAAACACACATGGGCTGTATTTAGCGAATATATTTCAACGGTGGTAAACATCCGATCTGACAATCATGATATGCCAAGTAATATCCGAACATGTTATGATAAATCGTTTCTGAATATCTGTAACCTTTCTATCTTTGTAGAAAAACAACCAGCAGTATTTTTTCATTTACTTGAAGTCACTTTGTTTAATTAAAAAGGAATAAAGTGGGGTGTAATAAACAAACATTGACGAAC
>NMUG010008319.1:0-11697 GCA_002855965.1 Monotropa hypopitys | reverse complement strand
CGCATAACATACATATGCATTGGTACCTTTAATTGTTGTTTTAGACTACTTGTGGGGAGAGGCACAACCCCTTACGTTTACCTTTGCGTTCTGTACTACTTGTGGGGAGAGGCACAACCCCTTTTACACTTACTTGTTGTTTGGACTACATGCGGGGAGAGGCACAACCCCTTCGTCTTTCTTTTGTTGATGTAACTTGTAGATCTCTTTTCTATAAAGTTTGTGAATCTGACACTCCTGGATATTGTTGCCTGCTTGTGTTGTGGCATTTTATCCAGGTAAGGAGGCTTAGCGGTTCATTTGCCAGTTGTCCAGGCTCTTCTTTACAGGAGTCTATTTTCAGTAGCAGCTCTTACTACTTCTTTTCCTCTATCGGTTGTAGGGTGAGGATTGAGAGATTTTATATTGCAGTTTATTAGTTGTTCTTTTGCAGTAGACTATTAGTTTTGTTGGGACCTTGTTCTGGGTCATTTTTCTTTGAGTTAGACTTGTCACACTTGGTACTAGTAGTTGTGTTGGAGCTCTCACATTGTTATTTATTTTCCGCTGCGTAGTTTTTAATAAAAATAAAAGAAAAAAATTATTGGTGTTTTGGAAAACAAAGTAAATTGACTTTGTCGGTTTTTGAAATAAGTAGCGATTCGTAGCCGGATTAAATATTTTTCTATTAATCTGGGACGGGTCGTTACACTCTTAGTCTCACGATACTTGGGTGCGTGCGTGTGTTGTGCCTTCTCCTTGACTGGTTTACCTTTACTTTGTGGCACATAGGGTCGCATGCGCTCGTGCATGCTTTGTAGTCGTTAGTTGTTACCTCGCTGAGCCGTGTTTTGCTCAGACCCTCCTCTCTTCCCCTTTCCAGGCTTGTTCTGCAGGGTTCTCTTGCAGGGGTGACTTGGAGCTTGAGCTTGCAGCTGGTTCCCTAGGAGCTGTGGCCTTGACTCCCTTGTGCAGTGGTAGTTCTTTACAGCTTTCAGGTTGTTGTACAGTTGTAGTTATACTTCTCTGTTACAGTTGTTGCGAGTAGTTCTGTTGTACTTCTCCTTTATTGTACTTTTTTAGTTTGTACATTGTATCATAAAGAAATGTAATGAGAACTTCAACTGTACTGCTTTTGTTACAACTATTAACTCCCACTGTTTGTACTTAAATTGTATTTCAAAAAAAAATATGTTGGAAAAATGTTTCTTAAAATTTGTGGGTTGTTACAAATTCTGTACAAGGTGACCAACAGAAAGAAATAAGAACTGCAGTACTAAAAAGAAAGGCAATCTATCACTACAGTCCGGTCCAGCCTCAAGTCCTATGAAATATCCCGCAGCCGCTCCAAGTCAAGGAGACAAGGTCCTACAAAAGTAGAGGGCCAGGCACCACCGCCTGGTAGAGATAATCTATCTTCAAACGTCTATAATATTGGGGGTGAGGGTGTGTGATAATGCAAGGAATGTAAATGATGCAATGCAATGAATCTCAATAGTTGTAGAAAATCAAACAATTATCCTTATCTTTCCAAAAGACTCAAGAGTAAAGAGCGTATGTCCAATATTTTCCAAAAGTTGCCTAGACAAGGCTGAGCAGGAATTGGGTCCAAGTTTCGTAATCACGCTAAGTAAAGGACTCATTTTCGTTATTCAAACATGTTCCAATTCCCATTTGTTTCCAAGATTCACTATCATTTCAATTCCGTGCCCTATAGAACAACAAAGGCAAGTGTCGATCAATATATGGAGTTTCAGTTATTTCCGGTCTAGTGGTTCGTCAACCACTCATCGTATAATTCCTGGTACTTCCCCGACACGTCGGGAGGGCCCAGTCCGACCCCCATTGTGCAATGTCGTGGGTGCTCGGACAAGCCACCCAAGGTACTCCCAGCTACCCATATGTATACATATATATAGCCAACTCATTCCGCGCCGTAGAAGCGGGTATCACATTTACTTTAACTCATAATTTCATTCCGTGCGACTTAGGCAAACAACCTCCTAGTCGACGTGTCATCCCAAAATATGATTTCATTCCCGTCATTTCCAAACATTTCCATTCCTTTCCAAAATGTGTCATTCGTTCACAAGACATTCAAATTATTCAATTTTCCACAAAATGTGTCAAGACATCGTTTTAACCCACAAACACCCAAAGGGATCCCAAACAAGTTACTTTTCCCCAATTTGATTTTACAGAACGACGACGACGCATTTTTCATAAAATTAGGTCCCTTCGAAATTACACTCGGAATCGAACAATTGACTTCCCAGGGAATTCGTAGAGACCCTAGACAATACCCATACCCCGATCAATCTACGCGAACTACGACTCGTGAAAGTTAATTTCGCAAACATACATATTTATGAGATTACTTATACTTGCAAGGGGAAAAGAGAAGACCGATACCATACACGAGAGGGATAGAAGAACTATAGCTTGGTCGGAGCTCCGGTGACACTCGCGCGGAAAACTTTGCCGAAAAACCTCCATGACCGGAGTGAACCAAGCTCGCCACCGCGAAGCTCACGCGGTGCTCTACAACGTTAGAGAAGACCAAAACCTTAGATGAGCAACCAGTATAAAACCTAGGGTTTTAGAGAGAGAGAACAACTCACCGACCTATGCATATCACTGCGGAGAGGAGAGCGAGGCCGTCGACATTAATACTTCTCGTTTTCGTCAAATTCCACCGGATTGAGAGGGATGGAGGAGAGAAGTGAGAGGGTGTTGAGAGGGAGGTAGAGAGAGTTAGGGTTTGCAAAATGGGGAAGAAAGAAGATGGGATAAAATCGTGTATAGAGTATATATATGACCCCTAGCGAAATCCCCAAACTGCCCCTTCATTAAACCAGTTCGCGCACAAAACTGACTCATGGCGATCGGTCGACGACGGTACGGTCGACCGGTCGAGAGCAAAAAAATGCTCTCTGCAAAGCCACGACCGATCGACGACGGTATGGTGTACCGGTCGACACGGCCAATTTTACACTGGGAATGAAAGTTTGATTTTTCGAGAGTATTTTGGTCTTAACTTCTTCGCCCGGACTCCGATTGAGACGATTCAAGTTGCGTTGGATTTCTAATTGAATTGTCTACGACTTCCATGAATGAAGAATTCTGATTTGGAGAACGGATCAGGTCGATGGATTTTAAACGCGATTAAGGACTTAACCGAACACTCGACCATCAACGAACATCGTGCGGGGGACGTCCATCCCATCTGGACTTACTCAAAGTGATACACGACTATCATAGATGTCTCCAAACATACTGAGATCTCAACGACACATGATTTTCGATTTATTGAATTTATTGGAACGAATGGAAATTAATTAAAATTTCCGGAGTGTGACAAACTACCATCCTTACAAAAATTTCGTCCTTGAAATTTCCAAGATAAAGAACCGAAACACGACACCACGAAGAGACGACATCCGAGATACCTAACACACAGATGGATTCACAACAAGAACCGACAACGCCAAGAGGGATCCTTAACCGAAAGCAACGCCGCAAAATGAACACCCAATGACAATCGCAAACCGAATATATCACCCCACTTTCTCAGAAGTGCAACAAGTCGAAACAAGATGAACACTTCGCAACGCAAGCGACGTCAAGACGGAACCAAAAACAAGCAAAAGAAGTCACCACGAGAGAGTTAAGGAGTTCCAAGGAAACGGTTCCCACGCACCCAGACATTCCCAGACCGCTCGACCAAGCAAGAAACGTAGCTTTTCAATCAAAAAGTAAGATACGAGCGTCAAACCGCAAGAATATCACCACGAAAAGTTTCCATAAAAATCTAAGACGCACTATAGAAAATATGTATGAAAATGTGTATAAAAATGTGTATGAAAACGTATATAAAATGTATAGATAAAACGTGGGGTCCACACCCTTGTATTTTATATAATAAATTTTGATTTATCCCATATTTTATGTAGTATCTTATTAAGAATGTGATTAGCATGATTTAGATATATAATTAGCATAATTTAGGGATATAATTAGCATAATTTAGGAATATATGATTTACTTGATTAATGGTAGGATTGATTAAAATTTTTTGTTTGATTGTTGGTTTTGATCCAACGGTTGCCAATATCTTTATATGTATATAAGTTTATGTGTGGTCCCCACACCGTCCTGATTTGTAATATAGATGAGTGAGTTAAATTATAGGATTGTGAGTTATGGGTCTTAGGGCTAATTCGGGGAACACAGATAATTTGGGGAGCAGTGATGATTTGGGGAGCGTGTATGATTAGAGGGAACGAAGCTGATTTGGGAAACGAGATAGATTCGGGAAACGGATATATGCAATTTCATCCCCGTCTCATCTCCGAATTATTTTAAAAATAGATCCCCAAATCTGCCACATTCATCAAAAAATCTTTAAATTTCCGATCTATTCAGAGCGAAGAACGGGTCGGATTCGGACGGATCAGACAATATGCGCATCCTTAATTTTAATCTTTTGAAAACTTATAATAAGTAGAATTTGGAAAGAATTTGAAAGGATTAATTATGCATGTATGTTTCATTTCATTATTGGATAGCTTATTTATGTTTTGAGAATATTTTATCTATTATAAAAAAAGTTTCAAAATCTGGGATGTAACATGTCGTATTTGTGTCATGGTTATGTTGGCCCGGCTCATTCGACACCTCTATCCAAATGGGGAACTCGACATTTGGCGGTCTCAGGATCGAAACCTCTTGAAAACATCCTTCTCTTTGGGCCAGCCGTACAGAACGAAACTCTGGCTATAAGCGGGGCTCCCAGTAGCTGGCGATGAGATTGATTCCCTCAGGACTAGTCGTTGTGCGCGTAAGCTGACCCGGACACCTGAGTTATAAAAAAACGAAATAATAGCAACCATAGTTTAACCAAAAAAAAACACAACAATACCTAGACTAAAAGCAGAGAAGAAAATCGCTAATGGATGATCTGGCACATCATACTTATATTAAGCTGAATCTTACACTCAAGCAGGAAAAACAAGAAAAAAGCAATTCAAAATGTGTATAGGGCATATGAGATGGTAAAGTTGGGAAAATTTCAAACTCCACATTGAGTTCTTCCCTGAAGGATTACAAATCTCCAATGCCAACTCTACAACTCTAGAATAAACCCTAAAAGGCCAAAGAAAGAAAAAATCCAAGCAATTCAAAAGATGAATGAACAAATACACCAGCTTGCCAGAGACTCCTTCACATGTTTTTGGCCTTATGTCTCTGAAACTTCTGCAGAAGTGGGAAATTCACCCCCTCTGATAAAGGCCGGATCAAGAAACTTCGCCACAAAAGCCCACAACTTATAAACATCACTAAAATTAGTCAAAAATCCAAGAGAAGCCATGACAACCTCAACTCGAATGAACCCATTTTTTCCATCGCACCACCCATTTTCTATCCGCCTACAAAGGGTAGTATCATCTTGATTGAAATACCCATCTTGCTGCTTCGGACCATCCATAATCCGTATGTGACTAAGTATACCAATCCCAAGAGAGATACCATTTGCTTCCGCCAGCTTACTAACGAGTTCCGAATTGATTAGACCCCGATTTCTGTCTCTCACATTGAAAGCCAGAGAAGCACCCCTTTCATACTTAATCTTTGGTCCATAAATGTGAACAAGCGGAGAAGATTCGTTCCCATCAGTAAAAGGTAACCTTAACTGAAGTAAGGATGTCACAAGCCAGTTGATCAAGAACCTCAGCCTGGTAGTGGTTTTGTTTAGACCCAACATGTTTACATGATCAAGATGCTTGCATTCTAATTCTGGTTCCCTTCTGTCTGAATCTTGCCTATCACCATAATCTCCATCACTGATGTACTCCTTGCTCTCCAAGCTCGCGGCAGAGAAGTCCCCAGGCTCCATTGTGTGGCTCAGATGATCCTTACGGTGATCTTCTGTACTAAAAAAAACCCTTCTTCCCTTACTACCAGGCTGTTCAATTTCTTCTGCCCCATAAAACCTACCACCACTTTCTCTCCTCCCCAATAACATAAACTCCCCTTCTGTCTCTCTTCTTATCGTGCTCTCTTTCGACTCCACGCAAACATCAGAACTTGAGCCATTGTTGAGGGACTCTTTGATGCTAGATCCATTTACTCCAAAATACTTGATGGGTTGAGGTTCCTCCTGAATTTCCTGATCATGACCATCTTGCAAATAGGTTTGTGTTTCAGTTAATTGTTCTTTTTCAGGAAACTCCTTATGATGATCTGAATCCTGTGATACAGATAAAACAGCAGCATCAAATGATAGCATGTGGGTGTCCTTGTGGGAAAATGGATGCACCCCGTCGTCGTATATTGGGGAGTTAGAAATTTGCAATGAGAATTTTGGAGAAAAGGGCTTGTACTTCTTGCCAGCAAGCCAAAATGGTGATAAGGGAGAGGCTACTTTCTGTTTGTTATCCAACCCCAAAGGACTCTGACCCAAATGAATCCATATTGAGTTGTCAGATAACTCATCTTCACTGATCACTGGACTCTTTATCACATCACCAACATAAATACTCTCAGTTTCTTCAAATATGGTGCTTGTCCCATCTCTATCAGAGCTGTTTTCCTGATCCATCTGAGTCTCAAACACATCCCTCACCTGAGCAGAAGTAAATGTGCCAGAAAAGACAGACAACTGCTGTCCTGGCTGAATTTCAGTCACTAATTCCCCACCCCCACCGGCTTCATCATCTTCAATTCCATCCAATCCAGGTAGACCATCGATCGAGTCACCCAGATACACAGGAAAAACTGGGTTGATTTTTCCAATACCTGAACTGGCGTGCCCAGACGGATTTTGAAGGCTTCCCATAACTGATTTCTTAATGAGAAGACATCCAAATCCAGTTGGGTCATAGCCAAATACCCTGTAAAACGACGTGATAATAAAATCTGGTCTAAAAAGAGACAATCCAAGAGAATCCATATCTTTGGGACCCAATGATCCAGCATCAAGCAAGACATGCCAATTGTTCTGTTGAGCTAATGCCATCCACTGGTATGAATACTTAGCTCCCGTGACTCTAGACTGGACAGGGAACACAAAAAGACCAGTTTCCGAGTTCTTTTTCCTCTTTTTCTTGTATGAAATCTTCTTTCTGAGATCAGTTGAGCATAATTTGAGGGTTGGCCATTTAAACCAAGCATTCTGAACATTTGCGCCTTTATCTCTAGCACCCTGGGCCATAATATTCACCGACTGGCTCTCATGATCAAACATGGTTAACAACTTCTTGTTTGTTTGGAAAGGGTATGATTCAGCAAGCAATTTAAATGCCGACCCTCGACTAGCAGTAAAAACAAGGCCATATTCATTCTCAGGGATGTTCAAATAATCCATAATCCTAGCCTTTATATCATGTTCCATAGTGCCTTTTGCAGCACCTCCATATAAAGCATGATTGCTCAAATTTGCAGTAATCTCAGATAAACTAAATGTGGATGATTCCCAATAGTGAACTGTTTGGAGAAAAGAAAACAACCCAAATCCGCAGTAATCAAGACATACCTTAGAGGTTGACCCTGAGAGGTTTGCATACTCATTTTCCCTTAGCTCATCGATCTTCTCCGATGACCTGTACTTTGGATACATTTTAAGGAATTTGTTGAATGATTCATTCGGGTCTGGAATTGATTCTTCTGATTCGTATGTGCTGTCCGCCGCAAGAGAAGTGGCTATGAGGAATTCCTTCTGGGCATTGAGCCTAGCAAGGGATCTTGATCTCTCTAAACCACCAACTTGATTTGGAGCCGCTGATTCAGAATCCATGTGTTGGGATTTGACGAGGGACCCATCTTCAGATGCTTCCTCAAGAGCTTCCCTGAGGTTCTGCTCTTGCAAATTTCTCTTGATTGCTTCTGATGAGTGGCTAGACCCATCTTTTGCTCTTCTCTTCTTGTCCAGAATCAAAGAAGCACAGTAAGAGATTGGCTTCCATATTGAAATATGCATTGGGAGAACAAAAGACAAAACATAAACGGAAGCTACACTAGAACAGGTATTTTCTTTAGACCATTTGGTATGAAAATCCCCAAAGCAGGTTTTGGTTTCAAACCTAGTTCCAAAAAGCACAAGAAATTAATTCCAAAGCTGACCCAGAATCAAAGCTTTGCTTTAAAAAAATCAAAACCCTAGATGAAGGAGGAAACACCGAAGACTCTGCTGTAAGGCAAAATTAAGCACCGAAGACTCCGCTATAAGGCAAAATTGAATGAAAAAACTAGAAATCGGGTCAGAACAATTCAATCTAGTCGACGTGACCAGATCAAATGAAAACCGTAGATTTAACCTTCTTGAAGTCAAACTAAATGTATATATATAGATTTCATTGTTAATTAGTGAAATCCAGTGGAGTGCATCGACATTTTTGGTCAGTGACATGAGAGAAATAGGATTAGAAGTAGAGAAAAACTACAAACCTATTCAAGACCGAGAATCAAAAAGATTCTTGAAAGATAAAACTCCACAACTATAAAAGTCAACTTCTCTTCCAAAACAAAGAGATGCAGGGCTCATGTACTACCACCACGTTATATTTTATCGTGAGCGTTAGAATTGATTTAAGTCAATGGTTCAATTTTTTTAGAATTTCGTACTTTAGATAAATTTAAATACTTTTTAAATAACTCAATAGAAAAAATAATGCAATAGAATAAATATAAGTTCATCAAGTAAATATTATTTTATTTTAAAGTTTTAGGCATTGGATAAAACAATTATACTTATTTAAATGTGCTAATTTTTTTACAGAATTACTTAAAATTTTATTTTCAAATTTATCAAATTAATTATGTGGATCTATAAGGTGCATGACACATCTGTCGGTTCCTCAAAATCCATTGCGTAGTATCGTCGGGACAAACTCTAGTCTATATTATAAAATAAGAAAATGTGGCTCACACACATTTGTCATGTCATATTTTGTTATGATGGACATGATTGATTCAATTTAACGGTCAAAACTTTTTTTTACCCTTAATTTGAAGACTCGTTCGAATAATCTGAATCATTGATAAATTTTAAAATATTTTTAAGTAATCCTGTAAAAATCACTTCATTAGGACGTCCATGATTGATTTAATCCAATGGTCTAAACAATTTTCTTTATTATCCTTACTTGAGATCCCACACGAATAATCTGAATCGCTAATAAATTTTAAAATAATTATAAAATAACTTCGTAAAAAATCAACTTATTTGAGTAACTATAAATGATTCATTTAAATGATTCATTTAAATGATTGTTTTTCATTTAGAAGTTTTATGTCTAACTTTTGAGTTATTTTAGATAAAATAGTTACAGGTATCCAAATGAGACATTTTTTACGAGATCATTTAAGAAATTATTTTAAAATTTATGAACGACTCAATTTATTCATGTGGGTCCCTAGACGCGGGCTCCTACATACAAACTCAAGTCTATATTACAAAATAAGGAGGTGTGACCCCCCACACTTGCCACGTCATATTTTTGTGATGCTTAGGATTGATTTAATCCAACGATCCATTTTTTTCTTACTTTTATTTCGAAGCCTCGTACGAATAACATGAACCATTGATAAAAATTTAAATGAAATTTTAAGTGACTGTAAAAAATACCATAATTGGATAAATATAAGTATTTCATCCACTAATTGTTGTTTCATTCAAAGTTTTAGGCCTAACTTGTAAATTATTTTGGATGAAACACTTACACTATTCGAATAAAGTATTTTTTTTTACAGATCATTTAAACAATTATTTTAAAACTTATTAACCATTCAAATTATTTATGTGGGGCCTTGAGGCACTTGTCCTCACCTCCATTATGTCGCGTCGCAGGCATGAGCAATTCTATATTACAAAATAAACATGTGTGGCCCCCATCCACTACCATGTCATATTTTTGCGACGACCAGGATTGTTTCAATCCAATAGTCCAAACTTTTCTTTTTTACTCTTACTTTAGAGCCACACACAAATAATCTAAACCGTTGAATTTTTTTTAAAAAAATTTGTAAGTAACTCTGTAAAAAATAGCGTAATCGGAAAACTATAAGTATTTCATCCAATAATTATTGTTTCAATCAAAAGTTTTAGTCACAACTTTTTGAATTATTTTGGATGAAGCGCTCACACTTATCCGAATGAGCTGACTTTTTATAGTGTTACTTAAAAATTATTTTAAAATTTAACAACAATTTAGATTATTTATATGGGCCCCCAAGCACGGGTCCACATCTTCATTGCATTGTGCCATAGACAAAGAAAAACTCTAGCTATATTACAGAACAAGCAAGTGTAGGCCACTCTTTTCTTTCTTGCACGTACTTTAGAATTTCGCACGAATAATCCGAACTGTTAATAAAATTATAAATAATTTTTAAGTGACTCAGTAAAAAACCGCAATCGGATAACTATGATTGTTTCATCCAATAATTGTTGTTTCATTAAAAATTTTTATGCCTAACTTTAAAATCGTTTTGGAAGAAACACTTATACTTATCTCAATGAGATGATTTTTTACAAGATTACTTACAAAATTATTTTAAAATTTGTCAACGGTTCAAATTATTTATGTGGGATACCAAGTCACATATCCACACTTCCATTGCATCGTGTCGTAGCACGAGCAAACTCTAGTCTATATTACTAAACAACACATGTGTGGGCCCCCACCCATTGTCATGTCATATTTTGGCGACGACTAGGATTAATTCAATCTAATAGTCAAAACTTTTTTTACCCTTACTTAGGAGCCCGATGCGTATAATTCAAATCATTGATAAAATTTTAAGTAATTTTTAAATGACTGTAAAAAACCGCAATTGAATATGTCACCATCCTTTAAGGTTATTGATACAGATGCCATATGATTTACTTAACCATCTCAGACCAGATCATAACATAATTGTATTGAAATACAACTACAAGGTTCATATGCACCGAAACAAAAGATAATGTAATTAACTTTAAAATTAAAATTACATAGGATAGTTAATTACAAACCAAGTATGTCTCAGAACCATAACTTACTAATTACATCTATTTATAATAGTACAAAAGTTCTCTCAGTCTCGTACACAATAATTACATGGTTTCCTTCTATCTACAACGTATCTACAAGTCATACCCCACGTCTTCTAATTATCATTTTTCTTCTCCTAGGAAATAAATAATTTTCATAATCTAAAATTCATATAAGTGACATAACATAGAAATATAGGCTTTGCATGGATATGATTTCATAATCATATCAAAATAGAAAGCTTCACAGTTTATTGAAATATCAGAGATTCATAAATCATATCTTTCATATCAAATGTTTTCCAAACACTTGTCATAATAGTCCATCATTTTCATAATTCTTACATACCACATGCATCCCTGGACAAAAAACCTAAATGCATGTCTCATAATTCCGTATAGACATTAGAATATTACCATCTCGTAGTGCCTAGGATACACATATTTCACTATGTTAGCCCTATGTAGATTTGATGATGTTGTTCTTTACAATAAATATCTTCTAAATAATTAATTGAAATTAACTGTGCAAGAATTGTGAAATTTATATGAAAAAAATCTCGTCATTTCATATGATTGAATGTCATATGCTTCATAAAATCATAATATTACTATTTAATCATTCATTCATTTTAATTGTTGAAATTATTCTTAATTGATCAATTTAATATCACTGTCATATTATT